>JAPMOQ010050226.1:222415-252035 GCA_026543055.1 Argiope trifasciata
GATAAATGCAATGATTTAACGAGTGTGATAAATGCAATGATTTAACGTGTGTGATGGTTATAATCATTTGGCATGTGTGATGGTCATAATAATTTGGCGAGTGTAATCGCTATAATACTTTGGCGAGTGTAATGGTCATAACAATTTGGCGAGGGTAATCGCTATAATATTTTGGCGAGTGTGAGGAATTTAATGATTTGATGAGTATTATTACTATAATGATTTGATAAGTGCGTTGGCTATAATGAAGTGGGAATTATTTGATATAATGAGAGTGTATTTTTTATAAGTTGTAGAATACACACGAATCAAAACTTTCATTATCTTATTATTCCCCAATAATACATGATTTAAGATATTACAAAAGAAATAGTATGAACTGTGCCGAGTTAAACATGATCGTATTAATTATCTCTATTATTTCATTACATTTCGCTCTTCATTCCAACATTTTCTCGCACCCAGTAAGTGCATTTATTTATCCTGTTGAAATTTAGCCTCCAGCTCGTCAGAACCAAGACACGAAATGCAGAAAAAACAAAGAAATTGTTGCAATATCAGAAACATTTGGAAGGCAAACTAAAAATTTTGAGATAAAATTAATGTTATTCATTTATAAAATTAATGACATTCATAAAATCAATGTCATTCATAAAATTAGTGTCATGTCATTTGAAATAAAATTAATATTTTTCTGTCATGATTAATGATCTGAACGGTAGCAATAATATTATGATATATAAATAACTCAGTGGGAGTGACCTCCCCAAAATTTTCTTGTATACTCTCTAATAAAATTGACCTGCCAGTAAACGCCTTGCATGACATTGGCATACGATAGTTTCGAAATATTAAGTGCTGCTCTCAATTTAACATTTTATTGTATCCATCATATCATCATTGGTAAAATTTTGGTGATTAATTCCTTATATGCAATTATAGTGTCCGAAAATCGATTTTGTACTTTAAACATGTTTTTCTCGATTGATTGAAGTAAAACTGCCCTTGTAATCACAAAATTCCTATCTAATTTTATATATTTAAATCATTTGCCGTTTTGAACAATCTCATTTATGTGGCGAAATTGAATTGGCCGAGAATCGAACCTTCGACATTTGGGCTCCTGGCCCCGA
The DNA here is from genome assembly GCA_026543055.1 of Argiope trifasciata. NCBI lineage: Eukaryota > Metazoa > Arthropoda > Arachnida > Araneae > Araneidae > Argiope > Argiope trifasciata. Next base: position 223,549 of record JAPMOQ010050226.1, read on the forward strand.
AACATAACCACTAGGCAAAAGTGATTACCATATTCAATGGCTGCTGTTACCGCTTTATTAAAATACCACCACAGTACTCCATAATCAGTCAGTCTTCTCAGAGAGGAACGATAATATAGCGCCATGCGTTATGGCGAACGTGTATGAATTGTTGCTGTTGAGTCAAGTTAATCTGACGATTCTTTGGCTGCTGCTTCAAGAATATCTGATGAATATTGGTTGTGTGTAGATGGCACCACGACACTTTCACGTAAATTAAGTAGTCAAGGTCATCAATGTGGTGGTTGATTTGACCAAGAATCGAACCGTTAGGTACGTAGCCACGTAACATAACCACTGGAAAAAAGTTGTAACTGTATCCCACGGCTATTACTGGCTTATTTAGATACCACCATACATATATTTCCGAAAGTACAGACAGACAGATCGTCAACCAATTGTTGATTTTGGCTCAAACGTTGACAGAAGTCTACACTATAGATGTGTATTTGTGCATCTGGTAATTTGTTACTCTATCTAGCTCTCTACGGTTTGTAGTTATCGTGGTAGCTTGTATTCGAAAAGATGTCAGACAGATTTCCTCAAAAGTTGACAGAAATCTGGACATTTCGTGTAAAGACCATGCATAGAGTTTCAACTACCCAGCTGAAAGTATTTTTCATCTTTGTCACAATCAGGCAGACATTATCCGAAAAAGCGTTTTGCGAACTCAATTTGTCTAAAACTTGGAGATTCATCAAAATCCCCAGATCGAATTTTTCGAGATTACTGTACTTTCTTTATACTATGCCTAAGAGAAAGTAAAAATGCTGAAAATTTACTTCTTAACACTTCTTGTATACAGGCGACCACCCCGCCAACACTGAACGTAGCAGTATTGCTTCTTAACACTGCATTCTAAATGATGTAATCGTTTGAGAATGGGATATTTGAGATACACGAAATTGGTCATTTTATGAAGACTTTCGACTAGTTTTCAAACTTCCCAGATCATTCGAATTTTTTCATTGTGTTGTGCATGTAGAAATTGGAACACACAATATTTCTTTTTTTTAATTTTATAGACGTTTTTATAGACGATGCCATTTGTTTCACTGTGAAATATCATCTAATGACAACTCAAGAAGTGGAGTTTATATTTCTCCTGACGAAATTAGGTAAAAAGCGTAGCTAAATGCATAAAAAAGCGAGGAAAATAATTTTGAATAGGAATTGGGACTTTATAGCTTAACAGCCCCATTCCTCACCATCTGGAATATTAGGTATTGACTTTTTTTTTAATTATAATTTTTCCCCATTTATTCTTTTTGGAATTGAGGAGATGTCACTGTTTATACTTTTTGTTTTTGTGGTCGCAAGAGAACGTTGTTCAAGTCGATTCCAGTTAAAAAATCGCTCATTTTATTGGAAATTTCTAAGTCATTCTATGATAGTGATTTATCAAAATCAAATGTTTTAAAATCTCGATTTTTCTTTGAATTCATCGACCAGATATATAATTTTTATAGTTTATAGTATTTAAAAACTCAAATTATACAGTGTAATGCATTACTGCATTCTTACAATGTTAGTATCATCGTGGAAAAAACAAATTTACAGATATTCTTAATGCATGCTCAATGGATGCCAAGTCAATGAATCAAACTAGCAAACATTGCGAATTTGGCGACAAAATTGTAGATTCTAGAAAATAAAGAAATTATGGCGATATTTCTACTAAAAACCGAAATCTAGATAACCTTCTATAAAATTAAATACCGTGCAGAGAGGCTGAATGGTAAGTCAAAAACAATAACAATTCAGTTGCATTAAATATGATGTTTATAGGCTTGATAGGAAATAGCAGACATTTATTACTTTGATGTACAAACACGGATTATATTAGACATAAATTTCTTTTGATGAAATTTCATCTCTAAATAAAAACCGTACTGTATAATGTAAATTATTTTATAGGGCAATGGAACTGAAACTTTCTCTAGTTACTCTCATATTGAATATTTCATACATAATTTAGACCAATTAAGGCGAGATGAATTAAATTATGTTTTCCCATCTGAACTCAGGAAATTATCTAGAATTTATCAGGGTCTTTAATTCAGTTTAATTTTTATTGGGCCGTGGTGGCATGGTCTCGGCTTCAGAACCGAAGGGTTTCAGGCTCGAGACTCGATTCCACTGAAGAACCGTCGTGTGAGGGGGTCTCTTGTACGTTAAAACTGTGAGGCCGAACGTCCTCCCGTTGGTGGGGAGAGGGGGGTGCCAGTTCAGGTGTCGTCCTCGTCACCTAACCGAGGTTCAAAATTACGAGGTCCATCCCAAAATAGCCCTCGTGTTGCTTTAAACGGGACGTTAATATAACTAAACTAAACTGAACTTTAATTTTTATTTTATACCTCCCGTTTCCAAATCTAGATTCCATTTATGAAATAAATATAATTCCAAAACGTGAAGGGAAAATTTGAATCAACTAAATCACATTCCAATTATTTTTAATTTTAAAAAACATATAAAAAATTAACATTCCATCCGGAGATTTTTTAAATGCTTTTTGTTGAAATATACATTAAAAACAGGCAAATATTTTCCCAATCTTCTATTACTTTTAAATCATTCAGAACTCTTCCAAATTCAATTTCCGGAGGTAAATATAAGTTGAATACCGTCTGCGGTCATGAAATAACAGCTTAATGTGTCTTTCTAAATGCAATCTCGCGTCAAATATCAAATTTCTATTGAAAGCTCTTTTCATCAAGGATTAAATTCACAGCAGATAAATCTCAAATTGCCAATCTATTTCCCTTTTTTATAAAAACCCATTTGCAGAAGAAAATCTGAAAATGTATCATCAAATGATATTATTGAACACATATAAAAGGCCGAATTCGATATAATTTGAAATTATAATTTTGGCTAGTATTTTTGACAGGGTAATTGAAAATTCTTTATTTATTGAAATGAAATTCAAAACATATTAAATGTTTTAAATTCATTTCCAGAAGTATTTTTCAGTTTCTGTCTTTTATGAAATTCTTTAGTGTATCAAAACATTAAAATTAGCCTTTTTTATTTAGCAATTGGCTCGTCGAGAATTTTGATTACCCTTAACTTAATTTAATTCGCATATACCTTACTTGATTTTCTTCATTATTCCAAATAAAAATTTAAAACATATTATGTAAAATATTAAAATCGTGCTTTTTTTATAGTCTTAAACGTATTTTGTTTAACGAAGGATGAAATGAACGTTGCTAAAGTATTCGAGTACCGTGTCATCATAGTTCCATTCGTAACCTAAGTATTCGGATCCTCTCTTTCATATTTTATTTTATTGTTTATGCTAATGTAATTTCGCTTTTTAAACTCACAAATAAATTGTTGTTTTTGTGACTTATTTCACTTTACAAGTCAGCCGATAGTTATCTGTCAGCGATTTAAGCTGAGTGAGAGTCTCTTGATTTTTTGGTAGCGCCGATTTGGACCAAGAGTATAGCTTAACTATTTCATGCTTAAAATTCACTTGCACAACCCCTTTTTATAGAGGGGTACATTTACACACTTCACAGACCATGCACGAACCTAGGACGCCTAGATCACGGCGAAGGAGTGACTACCCTTAAGCGAGATCACCGATACATATAAATTGCGGTATCTATATATGAAAAAGTTTACATTTTACTGTAAAAACTAAGTTTTGAGGAGCTATATATTCTTTTTTATGATAATTAACCCCTTAACTGTTTTGCCTGATTGCCATAAAGGCGTCTATTTATCGAACTTTCATAGTTGTAAGCAAAAAAATAAACTATTCATGATAATTATAATTCAATATTAATTCAATATTCGAATACAAAGATGGGCCGCGGTGGCCTGATGGTAAGGTCTCGGCTTCAGAACCGGTCGGTTTCAGGTTCGAGACTCGATTCTACCAAAGAACCGTCGTGTGAGGGGGGTTGTTGCACGTTAAATCTGTCGGGTCAAACGTCCCCCCACTGGTGTGGTGTGGAGAGGAGGGTGCCAATTCAGGTGTCGTCTAATGTGTTTCAAAATGACGAGGTCCGTCCCAAAATAGCCCTCGTGTTGCTTTAAAACGGGACGTTAGTATAACTAAAATCGAATACATAGTTTAGTTATATTAACGTCCCGTTTAGAGCAACACGAGGGCTATTTTGGGACGGACCTCGTAATTTTGAGCCATGATCAGATGACGAGGATGGCACCTGAACTGCCACCTCCTCTTTACACCACGCCACACCAGCGGGAGGACGTTTGGCCAGACAGATTTAATGTGCAAGAGACCCCCTCACACGACGGTTCTTCGGTGGAATCGAATCTCGAACCTGGAACCCTCCGGTTACGAAGCCGAGACCTTACCACCAGACCACCGCGGCCCCTCGAATACATAGATAAGTTATGTATTCAATGGATTTCCATTCCCAAAACAGAAGGTGCATCTTATTAGATAGTAAAGGAAATAAAACTGTTAAAGGGTTAATCTACATCAGAGTTTCTTGATTTATGATACATATTGTTCGGTAAATATCATAATATGTTAACAGATACTTAGTAGACGATTCCTTTACAGATATTTTATAACTGCTACAAATTTTATTTCTGTTGAAGTATTATTAAAAGAGAAGGCAAACGAATTTTCTCTTTGATAAACATATTTTATTAACATTATTTTGTATAATAACTGTTGATCAATTGTAAACCGTTTGAAATCTGGCAATAATTTGTAAATTATGATGCGAAGTGAAGAGAATAAACGAAACTAATAGAATTCTGAAACGCTTGGAGTCTTGTTTTGATTTTTTAAGAATATAAGATGCTCTACAATCTACATATAAACCATAAAATTATTAAAACAATTAAAACCCATTTCCTGGTCAACAAAAATTTAAACGAAACCAACTAGGTTGAAATCGAAATTAAAACTTCATTTGGAATTAAACGCTAAAAGGTTCACAGAATGAAAGGTAAATGAAAAGTAAATGAATGTGTTAATGATTTGCTTTGTTTTTGTCTTTTGTTGTTTACATTGGTATGTCTCTTTTGCCGTAATTATCGAGGGATTTTTGGGTCACGAGGTTTCAATACTTTTGACCATTGTCCACCGAAGCCTCACAGAAAAAATCCCTTATTTTGAATCCTTGCTTGAAAGTGACCCTTGACGAAGTTTTCAGGCCGGATTCTTTTTCTATTGTTTATAGTTTTGTTTCGGTTGTGTTCCTTTTTGCTTTCCTTATTTTGTTATCTATATAATATATAATATGAAGCTTAAGAAAATAGTTAGTTTTCTAGAACGCATGCTAGATATGTTTTCCTAATGTGAACGTTACATTATTTTGGGTCATACAATTTTTACTCAGGTTTTTAATGAATTTAAAATGAGGTCTCTTTTGATATTTTGTTTTTGTTTGGTTGATGATGAAACCTTTAAATTAGTCCCTATAGTCACGACCTCATTGGCCATATGCTAATTAAAGCTTTAGGTTAAATACCGAAGGTAATATTAAACTTTTCCAAAACTTTCGATTTCCTGTTCATCTGATATAAGCTTCAAATAATTGCTGATAAGCCGTTACATATCGAAATTCGTCCCAATTAAATAGCTCCATTCGTCTCATTAATCTGAAACAATGATAAATATTAAGATTTGCAATTAAATATTTTTATTTGAAATTTACCCCAATATATGTATATAGTTATATTTGGTTGTAATTAAAATACTTCAGTTATGAATGTAATTGAATGATATAAATTTAAAGCGTTTTATTCTTTAATCAGAAATACTCCGTTTAAGAATTTTATTTATTCTAAACATTCTTATCTGAAGATAATTTTCTCCTTTATTTACAGAGCACAAAATTTTAAAAACCGAGGTCCCTTGTGCTACATAAATCATATAAAGTAAAATCTATTTAAATGCTTCAAAATTTAAATTGGATACTTTTCCAGACAACTTACTTTTTAATTAACTTTAATTAATGTTTTTGTAATATTTGATAATCATATGCTGATTAATAAATTGAAATATTGTTACGGATTTCCTATACTAATTAGTCGGGTTCGTTCACCTGTATAAAGGGTGTGCACGGTGGGAGAAGAGATGAACACACAGTGATCAGTCCTTTAGTAGAAGAAACAACACAGTCGTTTATTTACAGCAGAGACGAACACACAGCAGCACACAATAACGACAGTAGCTCACAAGTAGTAACAATATCCGCAGCACTGGCTATAGTATTAGACGCTGCTTCCTCAATAGACAACAAGACACATGGCTCAGTTCAGCACTTGCTTGGCTCCGCCGCTTTTTGTCTTCTCCTCTGGAGGACTCGTTATCTAACTTCGATTCCGACTTTCTCCTCTCAACTTGAAACTGTCGCCCTTATATAGTACCAGGAGGCATGGCTAGAAATGTCTCGACCAATCAGGAAGTATCTGGACGTATCTCGGGTCCTAATGGACGAAAAGGGAAAATTCTCAAAGTTTCGATAATTATCCCTTTTGTCGCCAAAGTCACCAAATTCGTCGCCAATTCGCCGAATGGTAGGCAAGTTATGGGATCATTTCTAAGAGCATCCGCAGCATCCAGTACAGAATACTATAAATCATCCTTTCCAGTGAAGGAACTAATCATGCTGGGAAGCAGCATCACAAACTCGTAACATTTGTAATATTAAATATTTACTTAGCAGTATAAATTTGGGTATATTAGTAATAGGAAATACTTACTAATCAGTATGAATTTGAATTCCAGAATATTTAACTCATTTTCATCCGGATTAGTATTCGATAAAAAAAAGTCATTGAAATTAGGACACATACTAGTTAATTTGAGACATCTAATCACATCAAATATATTTTTTAAAAAAATTTTAAAATCTTTTTTCAAATATTGTTTTCTAAATTATCTCAAATTAATACTTTTTAACATTATTGAAAATGAAGAAATAAATGCTGAAATCGGTGAAAAATTCGACTATGAGATTTTGATAGCCTTCCTGAATTTTTTTAAAAAAAAGATTATGTACAAGGGGTGTTCAAATAAAAAAGTACGAAACGTCATTGTGGGAATAAATGTAGACTTCATTCAAAGTTTACGCCAGTGGCCTGAAAGCAACGTTCCCATTGATTAACGAGTTTAAGGATTTCTTGTTCCCAAAATTCCTGTGGCCATGACGAGACCCAGTCCTTCATAGTGACCTCAAGTACATCTTCCTAGTTGGAGTGCTTTTTCAGTTTTATCACTGGACTAAACACATGAAAATCGCAGGGTGATAGGTCCGGGTTGTAGGGTGGATGGTCGAGATACTCCCACTTGAATTTGATCAGTTTGGCGCATGTAACCTTGAAAACGTGTGAACGCGCCTTATCATGGAGCGTAACCAGATCCTCTGTGAGTATTCCCGGCCTTTTGTTTTTGATGGACCTATGAAGTGTTTGGAGTATTTAATAGTACACAGTGGAGTTAGTGGTTCTAAAAACATCTGAAAGGGCCCGCTTCAACTCAGGCAGTGAATTAAAGGACTCTGTGAAGGACTGGCCCTCGTCGTGTTCTCAAGAATTCTGGGAACAAGAAGCCCTTTGGCTCATTAAACAATCGGATCGTTGTGCTGAGGCTTATGGTGTATGATTTGAATAAACTCTTCATTTATTTATACCCAGTGTGTAGTTTCGTACCTTTTCATTCGAACACCGCTTGTCTGCCTACTTACCTGTGTAAATTAAACGAATTTGATTAATGAAACCCCATGTCAGTCTTTATGCTAAAATTTTAGATATCAAATTTTAAAAGATATCCTTTGGTAGGAGGTATTTTGGTCTCATCGTTCATGTTTTCATTCTAATGTAACATTCCCCGTCCTCATTAGTGATAAAATATTTCCGCCAGCTGTGTTGCCTTTGTGTTTACTAGACACCTTGAGATAACCAGATGATGCAGATGGTCTCCTTTCTGGACCTGAGGCATCTATAGCTGAAAGAAAACACATGGAAATTCCTCGTCCAGAAGACAATGATAGATTTCAGAGACAATGGAACATCTAAACATCTGGATGCCAAATTTCCCTATTGTAAGCGGACCCCATGTTGCAGATTTTTCGACACGCCTTAATTACTTTCCAATGACAGACTGGCGCAACTGAAAGGGCCCTTTTGTTGGACATGATTGGCCAGAAGACAGGACTGGTAGCCACTGAGGAAGAGGAGGCGGAGACTGTCGCTGAGATAAAATTCTCTGAGAGTGTTTTGGAAAAAGAAAAAAGAGTTTTTGGGAGACTGCTGGAGTACACCCACGAATCCGGGAGATTTGGAGCGCCGCCTGAAATGATTGCTGACTGACCAATCAGTGAATTCCCAGTGTTGTTGTGCTTACGATTTGATGGAGAACTGATCTTCAAGTAAAAACCTTCAAGTCGACTGTTGTGGTATAAATAGCAACTGTTTAATAAGGTAAGAACGAGTTGTTCTTTGTATATATATAGGTCTTTAAAATAAAGAAAAATCTAACAATTATGAGTATTCTTTGATCTATCCAGATCAAGACATTACACTAACAAGATAAATTAACGATTAGGAGCGGTCATTTCAAAACTATTCAGCATACTCTCTAATGAAACTATTATTTCCTACCACTCGTGAGTTTTTATTGTTTATATTATTACAGAATAAAGCCGTATAAACAGATCTACCCCTTACTTTGTTTGGTAAGGCATGAAACGCCTTATATTCCATTAATGCACAGTAGTTGTAAAATATTATCTTTTGGCTTGAATTCGGCTAAAGCTTTCAAGCCAAAATTTTTCTTTAACTTTTTTTTACTACATCTATCCTGTGATATTTGGCGAAGATTTTGGAGATTAATCCTTGACAAGTGGTAAATAGTAATCGGAAATCGAATTTCGGAATTTTTTAGACCGTGTCCGAAATTCGAAAATTTTTGTTTCATTTTTCTTAATCGATGAAGACTAAAATTCGATACAGAACTACACTTATAGTTGCAAAATTGCATACGATATTTAGCATATTTAAGTAACTGTATCATTCAACTACTTGTTTTCATGTTTCTGAAAATACATATAGACAGTCAACCTCTTCTTGGATTTAGATCAAACTTAGAGAGTTTTCTACAATATAGATCCTATATCTGTGTATCTAATTTTTTCTGTCAAGCTGATCTCATTTTCTAGTTATGTTCAAACAGCCAGACTTCTCCTCAGTAAATTTTGCTCAAAATTTGATAGACATCTACAAAAAAAAATTGTTAAAGTTGTATAACAAATTTCACCCAACTATCTCAGAGAGTTTTTAAATTATTATTGTTAAAGACAGACATTTTCCGTAAATACGTTTTTCAAACTCAGGGAACTTTAAAATGTGGAGACAAAAATCTTAAGTTTGTTTTTTTCAATGATGATTGTAACCTTTTCTCTATATTTCGCATACTAAAAAGTAGAAATTCAAAAGGTTAGATGGTTGACATTTGATGATTTTAATAATAAACTTGCAATTCAGTGTCAAATTTTGTACCAAAACCTCAAAAAGATTGGTAGTCTGCCTGTTCTGTGATTGTGAGCTTATAAATAGACCAAAATGCGTACATGAACGATACATTTGATCGGAAATATATATTTTGGCATGCAGTCAAACAAAACAAATGGCGAGATTTGAAAGAATAATTCAATTCTATTTTCTTTCCATTTTTTAAAAGCGCATTTTGCTGTGCAAATATGCGGAAAAAAAATCTAGAAGAAAATGGTCCAACTATTGAAAATAAAATATATATACAAATGAAATACAACACCAGCTCAACAATGGTTTCAAAAGCAAGATACACACAGAAAGAGGGATTTATGTATGGTTAGAGAGATTTTAATTTCATTCTTGGTCACATCAAATGTGATTCAAACCTATGAGCCTATCTCCAGTTAGTGTGGTGTGAAAAGCAGTTGCTATGTTATCACCCAGATTATCTGTCCACTTCCAAAAGTTCTTCTGAGAACAAACCTTCCCTTCAAATGCGATCTTAATACTATTCAAGTTACTGTTGTTGTAATCCCACTTGGTCAAACCAAGCCGAATCGGCAGAACTGTTTCGATTAAGGCAGAGGTGTGCGCATTTCGTTGTTAACGAGCACCGTTCAGGTGAAAGGACGACTTCGCTCGAACACACACGACACAACCTTTTTTAGGGGGGGATGGAATTCATTCATACACACATGCATCCATCAGCAAGTCAGAATTGAGATCCAAATCAGAGACCGACTCATCCCTGATTCAGTACACCCAGAGGTATCGCTTTGTTATGGGAACTTGGAGGACTTTGCTGTTACGACCTATTTAACGTGCCCCAACTGCCATTTGCCAACACGGCGGTCTTTGGACTAGACGAGGACAGAACCCGCGACCTTTCAGTTACAAGACTGGCACTCTACCAACCAGGCTACCGGGGCCCCAACTATTAAAGTAAATTAGGTTGGAGGTGTAAAAATTCAAGGTTGTCGAGAGCATCACCTTATTTTTAAAGATATTACAGATGTCTCAACTAATATTTCTTTTTTATGCTCCCATGATTAATTATTATTCGGTAGATTTTCTTATATCTTAATAGATATCATTTAAAAACACAATATTATCTCCGGCAATTCTTTACAAAGCATCCATAATCGATGTTGTATAAATTTTTCCCAAAAAATTTTTCTCCCATTCTTCTTTGCCTTTAATGAAACTTTGTCATTCTTCGTATATCACTTCCTTCTCGGCTCTTCAGGGGCAAAATAAAGATAAGGTAGAAATTCTCGTTAAGTCCAAATGGATTTCATTCACCAAGGGGCAATAAATTTTCTTCTCTGCCATTTATTTCTCTCTTTTTTTTTTTGTCATTCTTTATACACGGGATTTGATTTCGACGATTCTTGAAATGTTTTGACTGTCTTTTTTCTCTTCCAAGGTAAAAAAAAGGGAGAATTTTGAAGCGAGAATTTAAATTCGATGGCAGTGATAAGAAGGGCAGGCGATGTAAATTCTTGTCAATTGAAAAATGGCGCACATGGGAGAATTCGAACAATTCTGCCGAAGAGAAAATTGTGAATAAAAATAGAAAATTATGATCGAAATGAAAAGATTGCTAAAATAGGGTGTCTACAGAATTCCGAGGAGAGAAAACAATCACGACCTCATAAAAAGTTTTTGTAACTTTATTTTCTGATTTTTTTTAATCTTTGTGAATAGAAATGAAATTCCTTAGTTAAATTACAAATTTATAATATTTTTAAAAAATAAAAAACTGAAAAATTAAGTATGTACATAATTAGGGGTGGCGAAACTTTTGGGATCCGTGGTCTACTCTACATTTAAAAATTGAATGCAGTCTATCAATTGCAGAGCTAAATTAACGTAACGTACTTGTTTATATATTTATTTTCGGTATCAAGAAAAATGGTAAATTATCTAAATTTTCTAAAAAAAACTTAATATTAATATTTACAAAATAAAAATTTACTTCCGAAAATAATCAAAGTATTCATACATAAAAAATTGACCATCCTATTTACTTCGTTTAGTTGAAATTAGGCACTGTATATCTGCGACAAGTTTAACATATTGTGGCTGGTATGAGCTTATTGCAATGCGCAAACACGAAATTAAATGTTCATCTATTAAAGGCGACCGATGTTTGGTTTTTATAGCGTTTATGGTTAAAAAAGCAGATTCGCAAAGATACGCCGATCCAAAATATGATTTCAAATACAAAATCAATTTGTAAATATTTGGAAACGTTTCCTTAGAAATTAATTTCCAAAACTCAGAATCGCTAGATGCTCTGGATATAAGAAATATATCGCATCTTATTCTTAATAATTTCTTCCTTTACCATGACTGATGTGGTATCTATTAAATGTCCCATTTTTTCAGATAGTCCATCAATGTTGACATTTTCATTAAATGGAAATATCATAAAATTGAGTATTCCTTCCAACCTAATTAAGTCAGTGAATCTTCTTTCAAATTCTTCAAACAAAACATCTAGGTGTTCGTTGAAATTTTCGAAGGACTACCTAAAATACCTAATAACCAATATAATAATTTATAAACTTATTATATTGCATTGACCGCTGTTCAAAATTACGAGATCCGTCTCAAAACAGCCCAAGTGTTGCTTCAAAACGGGACGTTAATATAACTAAACTAAACACATCGATATGCCGTACTAAATTCGGTGCTAAGATAAGATTTTATTTAAATGTAAAGCAGTTTTCTTGTCGTTTAATTCAGTAAACAGAAACAGAAAATTTGACTGAAAATAAAACTATTTCTGTATCGAAAAATTCATCTTATGCTATAACTTTCACGCACTAGTCAACAAGCAAATACACAAACAAGAAAACAATCGCAATTTGAACTTCAGCAAAATTGGCACTCCGATCATATTTACCTAAGATAATTCACATCTACTTTGATAAGCATTCGGGTGCAAGAAAATAAACAAAACTCCCTCACGCGAATCTTTAAGCCCGTGTCACCGAATCAGAAACTGAAAAGCATTCCACGTGGAGAACATTTTAACTACTTGTTTAATCCTTGTTTAGAATAAATATAGCTCATTTGTTTAATGCCATGGGTTCGTGTCAATGCTTGTGCACTCAGTGTTAGCTGGAGGGGGTTTCCATTGGAATTTAGAAGAGTTTTCCCATATTAATGCGTAATTGTCGCAGAAAGAATCATTAGCACGAAAGCAGAGCTGATTTTGGAATGAAGTAGCTTTTGTGTTTTTGATTAGTTTTGTATGAGTTCGTTATGATAGGTTAGTTTGTTTAATCTTATTGGAATTGATAATATTTTGAAACTTGATGATCGCACTGTTTCTAAATTATGCGTTCTAACTGCTATTATCGCACTGTTTCTAAATTATGCGAAACAAAATCTAAATTTTGCGTTCGCAGTTATGCAATTAACTTAATATTTAAGATACATTCATTGAATAAAAATGCACTATAAAAGATAACGGAAGTGGTCTTTTCAAAAGTTTCTCGCATATTCATTAACAACTCCCTAACATCCATAGTATTATGGAGCTGGAGAAAGACTATAAATACTATAGCTCAGATTTTTATTTTAAAAATCCTGCATATGAGAGATTTGTGCTTTTTAGTAGAGTAAAGAAAATAAGTTCATCCTATAACTTTAAAGGAGTAATTCTCGTATATGTATAAACTAGCTATTACCCGCCACTCTGTTCACGTGGAAATTTTGATATATATGTACGGAAAGCTATCAAATAATGACGAATAAAAAAATTAAACCTAACCTAAATACGATACATTTAAAAGTATAAGTATATACGAAAAATATATACATACGGTATAAAACCGTATACCAAACTTTCCTCTGTTTAAATTAAAACAGATTTTATTTATCTTGTTCAAAAATAGGAATAATTCCAAAAACATTTTTCGAATTCAGGGAAATCTCCCCCATAAATATTCGTCAACAATTCGAGTCCGATACTTTTATGTTGTTGTATATTCCAATACTTTCTCTCTGTATTATTGTTTTTATTATCATTGAATTGGATAAATTGGGAGTTTTAGCAGTAAAAGCTGTCATCTCTTAATACCATAAAATCAAAGTTTATAAACTTCAAAAAACTTCAGTAAATGATGAAAATTTTGAAAGAGCTTTGAAAAACATTTTTTTAAAATCAAAATTATCAGATTAGAATTTTTTTCATAGTAGAAAATGCTTCAAAGATTTGTTCTTTGAGTTATTGCATCTAAAAGTGCATGAGAATATATTAAATGGTATTTTCTTATAGGACAGACAGTCAAGATTGCTATAAAATACAAAATTATTCATTAAAGCTTGGTGATAATTATCCGAATAATTAGAATTGCTATTTAGCATCTTACTTATTATATTTATTGTGTATAGTTTCTTTATTATACAGCTTTCAGAGCTTGATGTTTTTACATTTGTTTCAAGATTCGCTATTTTGTATTACTGTTTTCTAGTATTGTAAGAATTAAAAAATTGTCGAATTTTAAAGTTTTTTATTTATAATCCAAAGAAAATTTTCTTTCCTTTAGCTTGCAATATTTGAATTCCCGATTCAATTCATAAGCCAATTCATATGTCAATTTTTTTTTTTTTTAGAATTCTGCATTATTCTTTTTTAAAAATATTTGTGCTCCATTTTAATGATCTTTTCTTTTTTTACAAATAAACTAGTATTATTATTGGTAACATTAAACTAAAATATTTTCGTACATTCCGAGGATTCTTTTTATGTTCCCAGACAAATATACTAATAAAAAAATTTTAAGATTTTTTAAAAAAAATTCTTATTAATATACTTTAGCTTTCTAGCCATTAAAACACTTTCACAACCGCTGACACCAATGTGGTGTCATTGGCAGGTCAGTCGTTGTATGCCGGTGACACTCACGTGGTACCATTGATAGGTCAGTCGCTATTTGCCAGTGAATCCCACATGGTACCAGTAGCAAGCCACTTGCAAATTTTTTTCTTAGCACGTCAGATGCTTAAATGATGCAAAATTTTATTACGCAAAACCTTTTGACTACTAAAGAATCTGTCACGAAGCGCTTTGGAGGGTCTGAGTATTATTATATAATACAAAATATTGCCGGCCAGTGGCGTCTTTCACTGTGAAAACATGCGGTTGTGAAAGTGTTAAAATTCTTCTTTTTTATTATAATACCTATGGAAGCTTGTATTCATTATTTTAATACATTTAGAATCAAATTTTAAACAAAAGAAATCGAATAAACGATGAAAGCTTTTGCATATATTGAAATATTATATTGCTATTGGAAACGAAAGCCAGTATTGAAGTCAAATTTCAGAATTCAAGCATTTAAAGAAAAAGAATGGGTATTCGATTGTATAATTCAATATCTACAAATATGAATGAATAAACGTTCGAAAATATTTTAATGATGTATTTGTAAGCATCAGAAGAAATCAGATTGCCCTAATAATTGAATCTCAGCTTCGAGGCTGGAAGGTTCGAACCCCGATTCCCATGAAAAGCTACAATGCAAGCGAATTTGGTAATGCCGAGGCCAAATTACCTCCCTCTGATGTGATACAGTAGCTTGTGTTGAGAGGTCCAACTCAGGTATCTTTCTCGTCCTTCAATCAGGTCTCAAAATTATGAGCCCTCCGAGGAAAGTTTTTGTATTCGCTCAAATTGAGACGTCCAGATAAATTAACAAAACTAGCGGAAAGAGAATATTTAGCAAAGTTTTGCGTTTGAAAATATTCCCATTTAAATATACCACGTTTAAGAAGTAATTTTGTTTCTGATAAAAAAAAATATATTATTTTTTTCTTAAGTCGGCATTAGATTGTAAAACTATAAATTAAAGTACAAGCTGATCAGTGAATAAGCCCTGATTTCAAAATTAAATATCTCTAAAACAAAGATCGATAGAATTATGCGGTAAACTGTACGTTTATTAGCAGAACTGTAAAAATAGTGTACAAAAGTTAGAAAATTTAGTTACAAAAATCGTTAACAGATGGTGCTCTAATCACAATACCCATGGAGCTTTCAGTGTGACGTCAAACATGAAAAATGACTCCCGATCTGACTCCTTGTGACTTCTTTCTGTGGGGAGCATTGAAAGACACTGTCTATAGAAATAATCCCGCCACTCTAGTTGAGCTTGAATCGTTGATTGGTGTTGCATGTGATTCCACTTCCGTTGAGGCATTGCAAAACGTAATGTCAAATTTCTTCGTTCGATTAAGCCCCCTCATTGCTTCGAACGGGGAACATTTTGAAAAAATTGTATTTTGATTGCAAATACCGTATAACTTTATTGTTTTTTTTTAATTCCCTTCAGAGAAAAAGTTTTCAGCACAAAGCGCCATCTTTTAATGATTTTTATAACTAAATTTTCTAACTTTTGTACACTATTTTTACATTTTTGCTAAAAATAAAAAAGGAGAGTTTACCGCATAATACTATCGATCTTTTTTGTAGAGATATTTAATTTTGAAATCAGGGCTTATTCGCTGATCACCCTTTAGGAGAAGTATAATAATTCATTTGGAGCTAAACAAAAGGCAGAGCAAAAAATAATTTGCCAGATTGCCATAAGTATAACAGAATTTCATATCGCAGTCTATAAAATAAGGGGGAAAGAGATTCATTATCATTTTATTTAGCTATAATAATGATGTAAAAATGATGATTCATACATAAAAATAAATTTTCGTTTTCTAAACAACAAATGAAAAGAATTAAGCCAATTTTTCTGTATGTCTAGTTCACACACAAAAAAAAATTCAAAATGCCAACCACTTTTTTTAGAAACAATAAATTACACCGTCCTAGGCAAATATATTCGCGAAATACTAATAAATATCTATTTTAAAATACCAGCATGTGAACCAACCATCTATCTCCGAATCAGAACACTTTATGGAACGATTAATCACAGTCTTTTTCGCTCTTAAAATTACCACCAAAAAACAAACAGCATCCTCTTCTCAAGATATATCAAATTTCATTGATAAACCGGTATCTAAAGTAAAAGCACTTTTCCAGCAACATTAATCCTGCAACGCCAGTAAATGGTTTGACATTGTTTTAGGGTTCCGGCGAAGAGATAAACTAGATCTTAACATTTTTCAATACTCGTGATGCTCAGTAGGTATTATCATGATAAATAATGTCCTTTTCTCGTGGTTTTTGGACGATTATCCATTAGTTTTGTCGATCGCTATGATTAACGGTCCAAATATGTCTCAACAAATTAGAATTGAAGACAAAAGGCGGGAACAACTCGAGAACTCGCTATCATATCTTTTCGGGCAAAAGAGGAAAATGAAATTCAATTTTTGGTGGAAGATGACTTAAGACTGGTAAAATCATCCATTAACGTTAATAACGATTTTTTTTCAGCTGGGTTGTCTCTGAGATAGTGGGAATAAATCTCGTGCTGGCACGGATATTTTTCCGAGATTTTATTAAATTAAAGTGTTATGAGGAAAATAATATATAGCTTTTCGAGCCAGTGTAAAATTACATTATATTTTTGGGCATTTTTATATTACATATGATTTTTTAATTTTGTTTTTAAAATATATTTTTAATTAAAGTGCTTTCTTTTAAAATCATTCTCTTCATTTTAAAGGCTGATAGTTTCAGTGTTTAATAATTTGTGTTTTTAACTTATGTTATTTTTAATAAGATACAATAGAGTCGATTCATGTCACTTATTCATCAAGTGCACAACAAAAAAGGTAGTTCTCTTATTCAAACCATTTTCATGATTGAAAAATAAAAACATAATTTAGCTCATTTTATTTATATTAAAATCTTTTATTAAGCAATTTCAGGACTGATCTTGCAATTTTGAACTTTGGTCAGATGACGAGGATAGCCCCTCAACCGTCGCCGTTCTTCAAACCAGAGGAAAGTATTAAAATTTATATAGATTCAAGAGCCTAGTACATATTAATCTAGAAAGATCTAGAAAATTCGATGGTACACAAGTATTTTGAGATATTCTCTAAATGTTAGTAAAGAGGCATAGTCGCAATCGTTCAATTCTGACAGATTCCACGGAGATTCTGGATCCACGGAATAATAATACTCAAAATAATGAATCTCAAAAGTGAGTTCGAAATTCAATCACGTGATTTTGGTGCGCATTAAATCTTTGGAAGGCAGCTGTCCTCCTTTTTGTGTGGTTTCGAAATTCAGATGAAAAGTCAATTTTCCTGATGTTGTCCTCGTCTTTGATTATAATTCAAACCTGCAAGGCTTTTCCAAGCAATCCCAGCATTTAATTTAATTTAATTTTACCTTCAAAAATTTTAATTGTATTCCATTATTGCTCGAGACTTTTGAATATTATAAACTGCTGTCCTGGCATGGCGGTAGCACGTCTTCCCCGTGATCTAGGCATCCCAGGTTCGAGTCCCAGTTCCAGGATGGTTATTCTTCATCTATTCTATCTATGAGATGTGTGAATGTACCCTCTGTAAAAAGAGGCTATGCAAATGAATGTGTTGTCTGAGTAACTAAATCCTATTCTTGGCCCTAAACGGGGATAAAAACAAAAGACGTAAAAACTTAGGCTTAAATTCGCTAAATGAGTCAAACGAACTTGTCTATGGCAAATACCATCAGACAAAATAAGATTTTCCCATTAGAAAGTGGGAAATGAATTTTATCCAAAATCTGGAAGCCCAAACCAAAACTGTATAGTTTGGAAAAACACTCCAAGTAACTTAGAATGTGCTTTTCTTATGATGATGAATTGTTACCTGATTTCCACACCACTTTTTTTCATTATTTCTTTAACCTCCAAATTTAATAATGAAAAATAACTTCCAATTTTTCAAATTTTAATTTGGTTTTGTCTATATAGATAAAATAATCAGCAAAAGGAAAGAAAAAACAATTCTTCCTTTCTCTTCCACTGATTCGTTTTCATCAACTTTTATTTCGTGGGAAATCTTATATTTCGAGATATATCATCATAATTTGAGTGCACTCCATCATCAACTATTTTTGAAAGAATTTTCAAAAATATCCCCTATCATAGAAAACAAGTGATAGACTCATTTACACCAGCTATTTCGATATTCAGTGTTTATTTCATATAAATGTTCTTAATCTTTGCATACGTCATCAATGATCACTTAACCACCCCTCTTAATCTCCCGACAGCTTTGAATGATATTGCATTATAAAACTTTTACAGAATTCCCCAACTTAAGAACTAGACCGATTTCTCCGATTTGCAGACATCGATATTAATTTTGAATTCGAATATATTTCTTTCGGGCCAAATTTAAAATATCTTTTTCTTATGATAAGATACAGATCAACGAAGATGAGGAATATGACTAGATTAAAATTATTTTTAAGAAAATAATTACTTTAATGGGGTACAGGGAATAGTCCAGCAGGTTCAACAACTATTATTATTACTATGGTTTTTTTTCTGCAGAAAAAAAATAGAGCATGGAGAATAATCAGAGACAAATTAATAATACACAAACTTCAAACTATTACTAAACAATCGCATCAGTACGCTCAAAGAAAATCCTCTGGTACCCCAAAAACAGATTCGTTCAACAACTCGCTTAAATTCAACTCAACTGACTGCTCCTCTGTCTGGGAGACACAGCGTTTATAGTTTCCGAGATAGAACATTGAATACTGTAAAACAAACAGCAGAATTTAAAAGGGGCTATCGCCAAGTTTCTTGAATTTTCTGGGTTTTCTATTTTTATTGCTAAAGTAGACAAGTTTACTGCCAAGCCCAGGGAACATTGTCTGAGCATCCATTCAATAACCATTACTCTAATCTGTAAAGCTATTTTCCTTAGCTGGGAATTTTTTGCACAGGGAAGCTATAGTAAAAACTCGCAACAATATTAATATGGTTGACAAATATTTGGCTGTAGTAAATAGTTGGCCAGTTAATTATTAGTTTTTAAACTTATTTTCATAATATTTCATTATAGTAATTATTATGGGATCTGATAAGGGTTTTTCCCAAGTTCTTAACCAGATGCCACTTCACACAAGGAATCCAAATTTATTTAAAAATTAGTAATTAGTCCATTAATTGCTAATTAAATACAGAACATATTAAAAATACTGTATTGGAAAGGTGCCTCTGTAGAAAATGCCAGAACTCTAAGATATTAAACAAAGAATAACAAAAGATTGATTACAAAATTCCCTCTTTATAAACATTAAGCAAATTAAATAAGTGTGCAAAAATCATTTAATGTACCATTAGAAGACACTAAAGTGAAAACTCTTCCTCCCAGTTTCCTAGTACATCGCTTTGCAAATTCAAGCATTGCACAAAATATAGAACCTTTTAAATTAGCCTAAATTAAAGAACTATCAATACTAATTACTACCCATTATCTTCTCTGAGCAAGTTTGTCTCGGGCATCTCATCAAGAGAAGGAAAAGTTCGGAGGCAAATAAAATCTCCGAGTTCGGAACAGAAAATTAATTTTCCTAACACGACATTGATCCTTCAAAATTGGCTTGTGTTACGAAATAATCTTCGTTTTAAAACCCGGTGGCTCAAATTCCGGACAAAGAAAACTTCCCCTAACGAATATTTACTTAAGTAGCGAGCATGATTAATTGAGAACCGAAACACCTGAGTTTAGACAAGGGAAAAAGACATCAATTAAGAGGCAGTTTATCTTTTTATAGTTGATGGGGGGGATATCAAGGTCAAAATCAGAGCAGCTGGTTTGAAGGAGAGAGTCAAATTTTAACCATGTGCAACTCTTTAAGTCTTAATAAACTGGGACGTATTCATTAGCTGTTGCTTCTTACTCTAACTTAATTTCTGATTTCATAGCTGTAATTACTTATGAGAGAGGATTGTGACCCGTACTGCATTGTAGTAAAAATTGAATGAGAAAGCTTGTAAAAGTAACAATTCGACGCATATATTAAAAATCAGATATCAACATTCTCATAAATTGTATTCTATAGGTGTATTCTCATAAAACTGTATAAAACCTTTTTTAATTTTAGTATACTTCTTTTTAAAAGCTTGCAGATACTTCTTTTTTATTACTATAATTAGATTATAATATAATTAATATTCTTAATATTATAAAATAATCTGGTTAAATTAAAACTGTTTAAACCTGTATATTTTTTGGTCCGAATAATATTGTTACGGAAATCATCATGTAGATAGATATATGGTGTCAAGTTCGATAATGGATAATAATGCTTTGATTCTTATTTAAGTTTAAATACAACAGATACCCGATTCTTTAACCTACATGAAAGTATTAAATACGAGTACCAAAACAGAACTGATACGTACTTAAAGTCAGCGCATGCAAAAAAATCAATAGCACATTAGCAAAAGAACAGTAAGTCGTTACATAACCAAAATAGTGATTAGTATAAAACGATTAGAGAGCTCTCTCTGCGATGAGCATTGCAAAGAGAGAAATCACTATATTCACTGATGCCTTCCACTTAAGGTAAATGATTACTCTGAAAAGCAGGGCTTTTTTTTTGCAAAAATAAGGAAATGATGAAATCAATGGCACCAGGTGCAACATACAGGGTGAATATAATTACAGTTAAGATTTCAAAAATTCAAATTTAACAATTGTTTTGCCGAATATCAAGTCATTCTGATCATTAATTTTAAAATTGTCGATCATTGAAGTCGCAACTTTTACCTTCCAGCGGGCGAGTGTATGTGAGAGATACATTAGAGATGAATTTCGTTTTATACCTTCAGATCTGGTGGCACTGGGAACGCCTGTCTTTGGCTATTTGTCCTTCTCCCTTTGACCTACTTTCAGTTGTCGTCATAAGTTTGTGGTATTAATAGGTCTCTGAAGATCAGATATTTGTATTTTAAGATACGCGCGACCGTTCATGTAAGTTTTTGTCACATCTGATTTTGTATGATTTTATAAATAAATCCATATTGTTTTAGACTGGCAACAGCTGGCAAATGCACTTATGAAGGAAAATGTTGAAAAAAAGCACCCACATCTCTAAAAGGCGAGCTGAAATTAAAGTTACTAAATATAAAAGCCGAACTAGGCATTGAAGTAGTAGAAGATGTGAGATCAGGGAAAAAACCTTGCCAAAAAGAAAAGCGGACAAGAATCATGAGATTCGGTTGTGAGATTAGACAGAAATGTATATGTTTGGAGCGCAGTAAACACATTTGCTCAAATTACAACGCTGCAATAAAACAACAATGAAACTATTTTCTTCCTTTTTATATATAACTTTCAATTACTTTTTTCCTTTTTATACATAATTTCTGTATTTTTGCACTTCTATATTTTGTATACAAATTTGTTCTGTCAAAATATCGACAATTTCGTTTATATTATTTTTTAATCAATTCAGTTAACCTGTGGTCATTTTATATTGTTATTGCAATCTATGTTTATATTGTTTCTGCTCCTTTTTAAGAAAAAATGTTTAAAGTGATTGTAGTTATTAATCCTAAGCTATTAACAATATAATTTTAATTGTTACGCTTTTGAAACTTTACAATTTACTATAGCGTATGTGGGAAACACGCGTGACCTTTCATGTTGGTATGACGGCCACGCCTGCTGGAAGGTTAATTATAATCACCCTATATACCTATTTGTAAGCATATGAATTCCGAAATCAAAAAATCTAGTTTGAAGAAGAAAATGAGCATTTAACGCTGTATATGCCCTATAAGCTTCTAAATACTCATAAGTAATATATTAATTTGGTTCAGCCAGATTTACGATCTGTTTTGGAGTTATTTGTGTCAGAAGTTGTCTGAAATAGCAACTGCTCATGACAGATGGATAATACTTTGTGAATTACGTCATAATCACATAATACCCGTCCAATATCCTATTAAGTATCTTACGTGAAAGTAAGACCCAGCAGAAAATTGCAATAAAACGTTTTATGTTAGCCTTCATGATATTGCTTTAACAACGATTGATAACAGGATGAAATACAGAAACAGATTGCAACTTGTTCTTTTTTTTGCATAAATGTAAACATTTATTTGGCAGAATATAAATTATTAGACGAGAGCTACAATGACATGTTTTCGATGAAAATTTTTTGAAGAAGCCTATGAGCGATTTTTCAAATATGAATCTCACAAAATTTCTTTCAAACTTTTCTTGAATGCGTAAATTTTGTGAAATATGTATTTTGAAAAGCTTTAAAACCAGTTTAAATACATCGCAAAAAAAATTTCGCTCGTAATTGATAAAAACAAATATATTAACAGAAGATAACTACTTCAGTTTTTAGATTTTTTTACGAAAATTATATGTTAAATCCCATTACCTTTCCGTTTCTTAAACTTGTCTACGGAAAAGAGACACCTCACCTTTTCTATAGCCACAGCTGCTTTAACATGTCGACGAATGGTGTCTCTTTTAATATATATTTCAGAAATATATATTTGGAAAAGCTTTAAAACCAGTTTAAATACATCACAAAAAATTTTCGCTGGTAATTGATAAAAGCAAATATATTACCAGAAGATAATTACTTCAGTTTTTCCGATTCTTTTTTCTACGAAAATTATATGCTAAAGCCCATTATCTTTCCGTTCCTTAAACTTGTCTACGGAAAAGAGACACTTCTTCCATACAAGCTACGTTAACATGTCGTCGAATAGTGTCTCTTTTAAAGCAAAGGTCTCGCATAGTAAATGCGCTAAGTGATTTTTTTCTCATTTTCTCTTAAGTGGCAATGCGGATCGCTATCACTTATGGAAATTCCTGTCTTGCAGCTGTGTGGGGGAGGGGGTCAGAGAAGAGGAAGGTCCACCCCCGGAGATTTCTCGGTTGACACCAACGGATTCTCTTAATCTCAGCCTCATTTACATGATAAACGAGGGAGTGGAGATTATGCGATACAGAAATGGGGCGGATAAGAAAAAGCTTTCAAACTTTGTTTAATCACATTTGAGATTCTCAGGGTGTGGGAAACTGAAGACATTTCTTTTGGCACCGCTATTGTTACTTTAGAGGGAAAATTTTAAATATTTATTTTGTTTATGCTGTTAATCATTTCATTTTTGTACTGTTGTTTTTTAACTTAATAAGACAATGGATAATATCTTTGCGCAAACAATTTTCTTACAAACAAGGTATGATTTTTTTATTCCTTTTCTGTTAAATTTAATAGTTTGTTCCTCAGCATATAATGTCTAACTCGTGCATTTAATCTCAGAAGGTTTCTAAAATAAATGTGTTACTAAATTTAAATAGCAATACATTTAAAATACAAAAAATCTTTTGGGAGCGTTTAAAGTATCTCAAGTGTGCTTTACATTCGTATACGAATGGAGTTAAAAATAATGTCCTAAAATGAATCGATCATCTAATTATGTGGTTAAATCAGTTCATATGCTAACTAGGCACATCAAATATGTATTAAAATTATCATTAAAGTTAACTCTGCAAGAAAATTCATTAGACTTTCTTAATTTTATAAAAAATTAACATATTTTATTCATCTAATGTATTAAGGCTTAGCACTCCGATATCTCCTTACAGGCATCATTTAAAGCAGTGCATCATTTTTACGTTTTATTTATTAATTCTCTTAAATTCTAACAGGCAAAAATAATTAAAAGTGGTGAAAATATGTAAATTAATTTTCCGGGAACATTCAGTTCCAAAAAAATTTATTTATAAATTTTTTCGGGGCAATAAACAAGTTCTCTTATTTGGCAAATATTTATGCATGCATCGAATTACTTTTTGGGGAACTAAGGGTTAAATGTACGGAGAATTTAGGTTTCTCAATTGAAATTGCACCTGAATTTGTATATATTGCATATCAAAATTGAATTATAGCCATTCTATTCCACTGCAGATCAGTTACAATGCTATAATAAATTTGGGGGAAATTCAACAACAGAAATGTTGATATTTATCATAAAATGGTTTAAAAAAATTACCAAAATTATTTAACAAATTAGATTTGAAAGATGCAGGTTGCTCATAAGCTTTCTTAAATCTACATATCAAATCAAAAAAGTATTGTTACTATAATTTGTTCTGTAATTTCTTAAATAAGAAATTCTATGTGCATTCTGTCTAATTTATATTATAATCACAATCAAATCATGGTAACTATAGAAAACATTATATATCAAATTGAAAGAAGTTCAAGCAATTCGTATTGTTATGATAGATATTTCAAATTAAATTTTTAAAATGGATATTTAAAGCAGAAGGATTTAATATATAAGAAGTATTTTTCTGGGATTTACATTTAGAATTCATGTAATTACGTTGTTTTGAAGTTATTCTAAACACCTTTGAAATGACCGAGACAGTTTTATTCAAATTTTCTATAAAACTGTAAATGTTTGGTTATATAGAAATCATCAATTAGAATTGTTTTGACATCGCTTAGATTATAAGAAAAAAATTATTTTCGATTGATTATCGCTGATTCAACAAAAATTCTTCTACATACTGAGAATTTACGAATTCATGATTCTTCTACATTTTGAACAATCACATCAAATTTTTTAATAAATCTTGCCTTTTTGTTTCAAGCATCCAGTTTGATCAAATTTTATCCCATGCAAGTTGTAGAATTTTTGATTATTTAAGAAAAAAATTTATGGTTTAATAACATTTCTAATTATAAATTATAATTTAAAGACTAAAAACTTGTAAATAATTTTTAAAAAATTAAAAAACTACTTTTTTTAACAAACCAATAAAATTCAGCTTACGAGTATTTTTGTATCCATTTTATGAAAAAAAAGATAATAAACTTTTCCATAACATTTGAAGCATGAATGCTATCATTTAAAGTGTAAATTTAAATAAAATAGACTAGATCATTAAAAGGTACTATAAGTAATTAAACTAAAAGTTGACTGATTTGAAAATTAATAAATGAATGTAATTTCATGGGAAATATTTTTATGAAATACTTTCATTGATCCCCGTGTTAATGAATAGCATTTAAATAACAGAAAGCTATTCAGAATTTCAAAAATTGCTTTTCATTAATATTCCCAATTTTTATACATAGATTATAATTTTACTATGCAAAAATTACAAAATTTTAATATGTGAATAAAAATTATTAGTAGGTAGCGAATTTTATTCAAATATGCTGTAAACATTACTAAAAATTAATACTTAAAAGTGATAATCTTTTAATTTCTAAAACTATTGCTTGATAAAACTTTATTAATATTTTAACTGCATACAAAAACTTCTTTAAATCAATAATTATGTATTATTGTATCATAAAAGACGATTGCACTTTAAGGAAATTTAATCATATTAATAAATACTTTGATATTTTGATTACTTATTTTTTGATACAATATCCTATTACAACTATAACATTTTATAAACGTGTGGGCTTAGAATTTCCTTCCTCATATTTCTGCTTTAATGTTCTTTCATTTTCCATCATTATTTTTTTACTGTTTTTTATTTATATTAGTATTCAATCAGTTTTCTTCGAATATATTCTTTTAGGTTTAAAGCCAATTTCTGAGTTAGTTTCTAGATTTTCTTAACAATTATAAAAGCACTGAAGGAAGAAGTTCAGCGCAGGTTCTTAAGATCATTATCTTGACTTTTAAAAAAAGGTTGAACAACCGATCCAGTTTTTTTGGTTGCTAATTATAACTTTTCTTTTAAAGTATTTAAATCAAAATCATGATTCAGTATTCTGTCTTTAAGAACCAGTTTGTTTACGGCTGCTGCTGACATCCACCTTCATTCAAGAATAATTCCATCGTCATGTTTCAATACTCCAACTAAGCTCCTTGGATAAGTTCCTTGTTTATTCTTCACATATAATTATAGACCTAACAAAATCACAAATATTTAGTTTGCTTACATCCATGAATAAGACCTCATTCCAATGCATTTAGAGCTAATTTTTCATTAATGCCGTTGACGAATTTATATTTTTTTGAGTCAATAATAAAAATATCACCTGCCTGAACATCGATGTAATTCATTTCATCTGAATATTTATTAAAGTTTTAGATAAAATTGAAATAGAAAATTTTTTAATAAACTCTGTAAAAATCTTTATGGTACTCAAACATAGAAATTTCACAGACTTTTTTTTAATCATATAGCTTAAAACACTAGAAAACGTTTCCTTACCTTGATTTCGATTTGATTTTCTTCTTTAAAAGCATTTTTATCTTTTTTTAAAAAGGCAGAATGGGATTCATTTCAATTATATAATGATATTGCGAATAAATTTATCACGACTAAGAAGAAAAAAGAATTACCTTTCGAATGTTGTGTCTTCCCTGCGGTTATTAACCATTTTTAAATAGTAAATGGAACATAGAATAGTTATTAAACAAAATAAATTAAATACCAAACGATTTTTCAAAAGTTTGAAATTCGTGCAAAAAAAATTGCAATGGCAGACGATTATTTTAGCTATGAATTTATCAAAATAATTTTCGTTATATAATCACTTTTATGACACTTTTTATCTCCGTCTCTTTGCTTTCATCTTTATAAAACATAAAATTAAATAAAGTATATTTTTATTTTTAGAATCATATAAAACCGATATAAAAAAATACTATTTATTTCGACTTCCTTTCTAGCCTACATTGCCTTTTCAGTCATTTAAAAAAGCGTCAATATTTTTGGCAGCTGTTGTTTATTAACACATTCACTGATACTGGCGCGTTGTGCGTTACAAATTACATATAAATCCCGTAGACTTGAGTAATAAGACAATGTAGCCCCAAACAAAAACACATACACACAAATATACAATTATATTATAATAATAAAACGTGAGAATCGATGAAATGAAAATTACTTTAAAATCTCAAGAAAGGAAAAAGAATAAAATAATGATAATGTATCAGTCTAAAGATGCACAAATTAAACAAAATCAGAAGTCTTGTAATGAATTGATATTGCTTATCTTTAAATAAATAAATCTCTTAATAAAGTTGGTGACCAAGTTTGCTTTTTTTTACTTATTTACTATCTACGGAACTTTTTATTGCCAAATGTCCTCATAATATATGAATTTATGAAGTGAATTATTCTAATATTTTAACCCATTTGCATCATTAGCGTATATACACGCTCAATTTTCTTGGTCACTATCACTGGAGCGTATATATACACTGCATCATATTATATTCTATGCATATAATGTGATATATACTATATTCATATTATGTACTATGTACCTATATGCATCCCACATTTCAAATATCATCACACTGAACAAAATTAATAACAAAAAATGCACAAAAATAATTTTTTTTCTACTTCTATACAATTTTAAACCAAAATATGAAATAAAAGAATTTCCGTGACATGGGCCTTTTTTTCATATTTTCATATGATGCAAATAAGTTAATATTAGACGTTTTCCTAAACAGAATAATCCTACATATCTAGCATATTACATATCGCATTCCGTCAAAAGTTCGGTTTATTATACATTAACTTTATAATATATTTACAACAAAGCAAGCTAGGAATTCATTAATTTTCAGTTACTAACACTGCTTAGCCCGGAAAATTGCGGAATAAACTGGCAATTAATCTCTGCTGATTAAATTAGCTGCTCAAGTCTAATATCCTTTTAGGTTTAAAAGACAGAACTTATGTCCATGCTAAAGAATCCATTATCAGGCTGTTATTAATCAGAGAGATTATTTTGTGGAGATACTAACTAGTTCTGTCAATGTACCCGTATGAAGGTAAAAAACTTTTTTCATATTTCGAACTACTGATTTTAGATTAACATTCTACAATTAGGTTAATGCTTTATGGATGGAAAGCATCATTTCGAAAACTGATCTGATGATAATGAAGGCATTTCATCATGCAATATGGTTATTTATTTAAAGTACTAAGAAGATAAATTGATAATTTTGAAAACGTCAAAATGTCTATACCAAAGGAAAAAATAGTAAATTGTA
>JAPMOQ010050226.1:261494-289466 GCA_026543055.1 Argiope trifasciata
TTTGGAAGGTGGGTTTTTTTATCAATTAATTGTTGGCCCTAATTAATGGCAATTAATTAATTCATAGTGATACATACTAATAAACTAGATTCTTTAAATCCAAAAGTGTATTTTGAAATTCTTTTTTTTTCAGGCCGATTATATATTAATTCACACTAAAATTTATTGTAAATTTCCGATGGTAGAAACAAGATCGCAAACAAATTTCAATTTTTTAGGTCATCCTTTTTAAAATTTATCACATTCACTTGTTTGTGAAAGAACAGCCTAATAGACGATCAACTCTTTGTCGTTACAGTTTAAACTTGATCTATGATTTTAAGGTACCCGATTACGTTCGAAGAAAAAAAATTTTTTTAACTGAATTTTTTAAAAACTGTTTAAAATTATGACTTTTAGATGTATTGTCAATTATGATACAAAATATTATAAATACAAAAAAATTAATTGAAAATGTAATATATATTGAGAAATAGGAAAATCTGTTGTAAATTTTAATGAAATTTAACCTAAACGGTTAACACTCTACAACAAAATTGCAATGCAGAAATCTTATTTCTCTTTATACACCAGTTATAGAATATGATGATGAATGAAATGAACCAAAATCTAAGAAATTTTTTACAATTCAAAGACATTGTGGGTAAAAATACACTTATAAATACATCTTTTCCATGCATTCACAATTTAATTTTAGTAAAAACATCTATAAATGAAAAAGTATTTCACCAACAATAAAACTTTTGGTTCATTTCATTGTCCATATTATTTAAAACTCGCCCTCACATTTTCATGTAAATACTTCTATTGGTTTTTGATATATCATGTTAATGGTGTAGAAATTTTATAAAGTTCTGAGAAAATTGAAGTTAAATACAAATAATTTAGCTGAAAAATAGGATTTTGCTTAAAATTCTCCTGTATGATAGGTCAGGCCTTCCTATTTTAAGAAAAGACAAACTGTTTTGGAAAAAGGAAAGTCTGAACTTCAAGAAATAACAGCAATAGAAAAATTAACCAATGTGGTCGATAGCCAGTGTTTTTAACGTAGTCAGATACCTTAAGAAAATCTATTAATAATATGTATGTACTTTGGAGCTGTGATAATCAGACTGAAGGTGAATTAATTGTAGTTAATTTCATTAAATTCTGTACTACATGCTTCTTCTTAAAGTGTTCAAAAGTAAATTTATAAAAAAATAGCTTTCGTTTCAGAAATTCATTAGAAAAGGTTAAATCCATAATTTTACCACCGGAAATTCCTGAACTTCCTAAAACTTTCTCGCATATCTTTAATACGAATATAATTGCAGTGCACATTCAGCATAGGATTGGCGGACAATATCTATGAAATATTAATATTTAGTGTAAATTTCCCTTTTTGATAAATTTATTGTGTAACATTTGCCGATTTTATTTGTGTTTTTTTTATATTTATTTATGTGCGATTAATTCCTGACATACAAATAATAGTGTTCAAAATTTTCTAGTTGTCCAAACAGTAGATTTTGAATCTGTATACTGGATTTTATATATTTAGCTCTATTTTTTTAAGTTATCGTGTTACGCATATTTGAGCAGCCGGTCAGACGAACTTTCCCCTAACGGATTTAGTTCAAAAAGAAGAAAATATCTTGTAAAGACTGTATATCAAATTTCATTCATCTAGCTCAAATCCTTCGTGATTTACATTTAATTGGACATTTAAATGTTTTTCACGCAATTCGCGAAAAGCAAATCTCTGAAAAGTGACCAGCAATTTAGAGTTTTGTAATATATAGTAATGTTATTACAGTATTTGACATTGAGAAACTGCTTATATAGAGATTAAATTAAAATAAAAATTAAGAGGGGACAATGGAAATAAAAGGTCAGGAATCTTGCTCTACCTAATGGACTCAATATGTCTGAATCCAGTCTTGGCCACCATAAGGATATTGCCCAAGTTACAAGAAGGGAAATAAAGCAATTACTACAGGGTGATCAGCGAATAAGCCATGGTTTCAAAATTAAATATCTCTTCAAAAAAGATCGATCAAATTATGCAGTGCACAAAAGTTAGAAAAATTAGTTACAGATATCGTTAACAGATGGCGCTCTGAGCTGAAAACTCTTTCTCTGAAAGGAGTCTTTAAAAAAACAATAAAGTGATGCGATCTTTGCAATCAAAATACAATTTTTCCAAAATGTTCGCCGTTCGAAACAATGACGTGGCATAATCGAACAATGAAATTTGACATCACGTCTTGCAATGTCTCAACGGAAATGGAATCACATGCAACACCAATCAACGATTCAAGCTCAACTAGAGTGGAAAGATTGTTTCTATAGACAGTGTCTTTCAATGCTTCCCACAGAAAGAAGTCACAAGGAGTCAGATCGGGAGTCATTTTTCCTTTTTGACGTCACACTGAAAGCGTCTATGGGCATTGCGATTAGAGCGCCATCTATTAACGATTTTCGTAACTAAATTTTCTAAACTTTTGTACAGCATTTTTACAGTTTTGCTAATAAACGTACAGTTTACCACATAATTCTATCGTTCAGTTTTGTAGAGATATTTAATTTTGAAATCAAGGCTTATTCGCTGATACCCTGTACATATGTAGACAAAACTTTAAACTACTTTGTGTTCTGTCTAAATAATCTGACAGAATATACAATTTACACGGTGTTTCAAAAAAACATTGAAAATTGTTCTCAGACATTTCAATCGCCTGAAAATCGCTCAAACTTTTTATACTTTCGCATCAAAGAAATTATTTCATCACCACGAACTACCGTAACTATTACAACAATGTCCATAGTTAGGAAGAATATCTTGAAACTTCCAATAAATTACTTCCAATAAATCACAAAATGTAGCTTAATAAAACTAATAATAAATTTTTGGGTAAGAGGATAAATCAAAAATAATTCAAAGTTATCAATCATTAATATGAAAAAAACGTCTATTCCCCGTGTATTTATGTGAGGGGGGGGGAAGAATATATAATGGCAGAAATTCTAAATGGGGTAAGGAAACAAAAGTAATTCTGAAACGGTGGTGCCTAACAACGGATTTCAAAGCCGTTATCAGAAAAAATCACAAATCACACGCTGAAGTAAAAAACGAAACTTTGCAAAAAAATATAAAAAAAATCAGTCTGCAATCCTTTCACATATTAAATTTTCTCTAGCATCCCCTTACTTTTTTACCTCAAATTTTTTCGTTCTGGCAGTAATAATAAATTTGACTTCGTAAGCTGTAACGAATTCCAGGCGGAGTGTTCCATAAATCATCTTTAAACCCTATATCCGCTGCGAAAAAAAAATCTAAAGGTGATATCGTTTTCTTTCTCTACAATAAACTAGCACACACCAAGATCAAAAAAATACATCTAGAAAATATATCCATTCGTGCAATTTATTTATATGCATATGCATGTTATATCCAAAAGGAAGAGAAGAGAAAAAAATGGCTATGACTGGGGCAAGCAATATTGGGAAAAAGAGGCAGAAAAGAAATAAAATTGCTGCCCCAATGGCTGTACGCAGCATAACGAGAGAGAGCATGCTGACTATGAAAAGCCATAACATTTATCAATCTCTTTTCTGTGGAACAACCGGCAGTAGAACATCAATCACACACAGATATGTTCACAGTTTCCTGCGCGTTACAGCAGTGCCAAACAAGGTAGAGAAACTCTAGAACAAATGGCAGTCAGCGTGCTGCCATCTATTGGCGTTTGAAAAAGATTTATGAATAATGACCTTTTCTAAAAGTTCTTTTTTTGGAGATGAAGGAAGTTTTTGTTGGTTTAAACGTAGTTTCATTTAATAAAATTCGAAAATTTATAATAATTTACCAGAAATTATTCAAAAAAATCGTTTAAATTATGATTCAATTATGGTTGTAAGGAAGTCAGAATGCTGAGGATTCTACATTGATGAAGAATCTCATTCTCCATCATTGTAGAATCAACGTAATGCAATAAATCACTTTAAATAACTGAAATATATTACCGCAAATAACTTCATCACTGTATGATGATGTAATATAGCAAATCATTTCAAATAACTTCACTGTAATACAACGAAAAACTTCATTATAGAATGATGTATTTCAAAAATTATGGCTATTGCCATTAAAGGAAATGTTAATAGTTAAGGATTGACATTCATTTTCGGAGGCATATATCGAAATATGGGACCCTAATTTCATTGGTCAGTTTCTAAAATAAACTTCATTTTGTGCAAAAATAATAATTAAGAAGCCGTAATAAACGTGCTATCCCCATTTTCTCTCTAGCATTAAACCATAGATCCTGGGAAACACCATGACTCTCAGATTTTTATTTCTAGAGTCTCATGCACAAACCCAAGTTTGATTCGCAGCCTATTAAAGAAACTAGGCTTCGGAACTATTACTTAAATTGCATAACACTGTTGACATATTGGTTGTAAATATTGATATTTTTTACTTGAGATAGCTTGTAAAAATCTCCAGCGATTTCTATAGGCGATTAATCATTTTCATAGGTTAATACACAAGTATTGTAAAATCGAATATATGCTTTAAATGCCTGTTTTCCGACTGAAGCTAAATATAATATAGAATTACAATTGTATTTACAATACTGCATGTAAATTTTCATTTACTGAAATATTTTTTTGAAATTAAGTGATTACAAAAAACATATTGACAGACAATCATCCTGTTGATGGATTTGTTCCAAATTTCGTATGAATCTATATTTTAGATGCTTAACAAGTGTACTATATTTCATTTATGTAGCTTTGCACAATCTCTTTTTAGTTTTCTTGTTCACTTCTTTGGGCCGCGATGGCCTAGTGGTAAGGACTCGGCTTCGGAACCGGAGGGTTACAGGTTCGAGACTCGATTCTACCAAAGAACCGTAGTGTGAGGGGGTCTCTTGCAGTTAAATCTGTCAGGCCAAACGTCCTCCAGCTGGTGTGGTGTGGAGAGGGGGGTGCCAGCTCAGGTATCGTCCTTGTCATCTGATGTGGTTCAAATTTACAAGGTCCGTCCCAAACTAGCCCTCGTGTTGCTTTAAAACACGGGACGTTAAGGTAACTATACTAAACTCTATAACAATGTATATGAGAAAATACAAATATTATTGATTATGTATGTTTGTTTTTTGAGTTAATATAAGTGAGTTTAATACAAGCAATAAAACAAGTTAAATGCAAGTTAATACAAGCAATACAAGAGACTTCAATTAATACAAGCCACAAAAATAGAAGCAAGTAACGAAAACATAAGAAGTTAAAAAAGTTTGCCGAAGTTAGAAAATTTTCTACAAAGATGGTTGGCATTTTAAATTGCATAAAAAAATAATTTTCATTATTCTTGGAGCTGTAATTCTCAATTGTTCGCCCTCGTCATCTAATGTGGTTCAAAATTACGAGGTCCATCCCCAAATATCCCTCTTGTTGCTTTAAATGGGACGTTAATATAACTAAACTAAAACTAAACTTATTCACTTGTACTCGGAAAACCAGGCAAATTGATTTTCTTTTCCTTCGTTTATGAGAAAGTAAAAAGAAATTTTGATGAATTTGAACAGATAAACATTATTCTTTCTGGTCATTGTGACTCTTGGTGATGACGTACTACTAATTGAACATCTGCTTTAAAAAAATTCCTGAAGCAGAGAGAGGGAGGGGATTTCATATCAGCAATGAAATGACCTGAAATGAAGGAAGTAAAATAAATATTCGAACTTTTGTTAATTTACTGAACAATGTTCTTCTATGTCAGCACTTATTACGAAACTCCTCTATGAATTTTCACAACTCTTTTTTGTAAAGAATATTTACAACTCGGGTAACTATCTCGTAAACAAATTGACTTTTTTTTCCAAAAACCACCAACGCTCTTAATCAAGATTATTTAATAGAATTAAAATTACCACAAAGATAAAACAAGAGCTATTACCCATCATTTAGCGTAATTCTGTGGTAACTACATGAAAATGGAAGTCCGTCTTTTGAATAATTTTCCTTGAGATAATAGCTGTTATTTAAATTAATGATATTCAGTTTCCCAATTCAATCAGTTTCGAACTTTTTGAGTGATGAAAATATACAGGGTGATCAGCGAATAAGACCTGATTTCAAAATTAAATATATCTACAACAAAGATCGATAGAATTATGCGGTAAACTGTACGTTTATTAGCAAAACTGTAAAAATGCTGTACAAAAATTTAGAAAATTTAGTTACAAAATAATTAATAGAGGGCGCTCTAATCACAATGCCCATAAACGCTTTCAGTGTGACGTCAAAAATGAAAAATGACTCCCGATCTGACTCCTTGTAACTTCTTTCTGTGGGAAGCCTTGAAAGACACTGTCAATAGAAACAATCCCTCCACTCTAGGTGAGCTTGTATCGTTTATTGGTGTTGCATGTGATTCCATTCCCGTTGAGACATTGCAAGACGTGATGTCAAATTTCATCGTTCGATTACGCCACCTTATTGTATCGAACGATGAACATTTTGAAAAAATTGTATTTTGATTGCAAAGACCGTATAACTTTATTGTTTTTTAAGACTCTTTTCAGGGAAAGAGTTTTCGGCGCAGAGTGCCATCTGTTAACAATTTTTGTAACTAAATTTTCTAACTTTTGCACACAATTTTTACAGTTTTGCTAATAAACGTACTGTTTACCGCATAATTCTATCGATCTCTTTGTAGAGATATTTAATTTTGAAATCAAGGCTTATTCGCTGATCACCCTGTAAGTGTATCTGGAATTTATTTGCTAAATATGATTTATATAATCGAATGGTAGTAGAAAAAATGTAGACTTCGTTCTTTTATCATCAGTATATTTATTAACAGAACAACAGCATAAGCAATAAATATAACTTTTGATATCATTAAAAGTATTTTTCAAATTCTTAGTATACTCCTGTCTCTAACAGTTTAGAAATTACCGGCCCAAGATTAGAAATCTCTCTCTCTCTCTCTCTCTCTCTCTCTCTCTCTCTCTCTCTCTCTGTGTGTGTGTGTGTGTGCGTGCGTGTGTCATTCTTCTGTTTAATAGAAACTAAGCTTAAAATTCCTGATGCTTATTATTCCTTACTTATTATTCTTCACAATAATAAGTAAGTAATTCAATTTTTATCCATTACTAAGATTTCTTTAACTAATTAATGACTAAATAGAGACACATTTCAAAGGGAAAGAAAAAAAAGCAGAAAAAACGAGATCATGTGAAGATATTTTGAACGAAATTTTGTTAAATGGAATTCGCTGATAGGTTGAACACGCGTTTAGAGAACATAAAAAAAATAAGAGCCCTCGTAACTCATATGTTTAAAGGAAGTTGAGTTCGAGAAATTACAGAATAATTAATTTTAAAAAACTAATAAATCAAAATTTGCATACTCTGAAATAAAAAATATTTGATTTCCTGCCAAAAAATTATAAAGCTTATGGTTTATTTTGAATTTCGGATGCCAGACCACAAGTCCATAATTAACACACCACCGATTCCAAACAGACTTCTTCAAACCCCGTCCACATCATCGATGACTTCCTCGCCCTAATACCTCTGTGTGTCATTACCAGTGTCACGTGTCATTTAAATCACTCCCGCATATTACAACAGCAGGCCCTTAAGCTTAATAAAGCCGTTTTCTGGAGCGTCGTGAGAAAACCTAATAAGTAATAACGCGCCCCGCAAGGAGTCACGTAATATGGCCGACCGTGCTGGCCCGCAGACGTGAGCCACCTCTCAAATCGGGAACGAAGCTGTGACGTCAAAAAGGTGCCTCGGTTTTGACTCGGTGGTAACGATGAATTTGGATGGACTGAGAAATGTCTGTTTTGAGATATGATGCATTGAAGCAACGTTACTATTTTCTGAAACGTGCATGTAGAGGATTGCTCGCTATATTGACCACGAAATTAGTTCTGGAGCAGATTGTTATGATTAAGGTATCCGACTACGTTAAAAATTAAGTTATCCAACAACGTTAAAAATTAAGGTATCCGACAACGTTAAAAACGTTGATTATCGACCACATTCACGAATTTTTATTTCTTGTAGTTCAGAACTTTCTCTATCCAAAACAGTTTATCTTTTCTAGGAAAAGGAAGGCCTGATCAATCATTCAGGGCAATTTTAAACAAATCATGTTTTTCAGCTAAAATTTGTCTTAAACTTCCGATTTCGTAAACTATAATTTTCATAAAAATTCCCCACCATTAATATTATAGCTCATAAACTAATAGAGATATTTAAATAAAAATTTCACCGTGTGTTTTAAATGTTATCAGCAATGAAATGAACCGAATGTTTTATTGTTGGTGAATTGTTTTTCCATTTATAGGTATTTTTATAACAATTAAGTTGTGAATTGATGGAAAAAAGGCATATGTACATATATTTGTACCCATAAATTCTTCACATCTCAACATTTTTCTCAGATTTTGGTTCATTTCATTCATCGTTACGTTCTATAACTTGTGTGCAAAGAAAAGTAGGATGGCAGCATTGCAATTTTGTGTAGAGTGTTAACTGTTTTGGTTAAATTTCACCAAAATTTTCTACACAAATAATCCTAGTGATAGATGGCTAACTTTTGTGCGATTTTGATTAATTAGATACATTTAAACAATTATGAGGATGAATATATGCATCATATCTCATGTATCGCATACGAAACATTTCTAAGTTAATGTAACACACATACATTACGGGCAGTTTTTCCTTTGCGGAAGATTCGATGAACCTTTTGTAAATCTACAAGTTTGATGACAAAAACTCTAAATATGATTTCAAAAAAAATTTTTTTTTTTTGAAGATATAAATTTTGGAGATTATAATAAATCTTAAAGTTCAATTTCTAAAAAATGATCATACTTTCCCTTATCTAACAGAAATAATTTTAAAAATAGTAAGAGTGGTTTTCCTAAAACTTTCTCATATTTTCTAATAAACTTGTCAAGTTTGGAGTACAATAGTTGAGAAATATTGTTTTGTCATGAATTTAGTACTTTTATTAAATTTATCGTATCATCAATAGAGTTTTTTTAGATTAATCCCTGTTTTGCAGTTAATAGTATCTGAAAATTCTGTACTTGCAACTATAAAATCCCAGATTTAATTTCATACATTTAAGTCATTGCGTTTTTGATTTATCATGTTTATAGATTTCTGAAAGTGCAAACAATAGATGGTTAACCCGTTGCTGGTCTTGATTCACATTTTGAAAGATTTCTACGCTATAGATGTTAGAATCTTTATCTAGCTCCTTCCGTTATGTGGATATTGTTTTAGCTTATATTCGAACAATCGGATAGACAGACTTTCTTTGAACAGACTTTACTCAAAATTTGACAAAAATCAGTAAATATGGTGTAAAGACCGTGTATCGAATTTCAAGCGTCTAACGCAGAGCTTTTCTGAATGATCTTTGTCACAGACAGACAGTCGTTTCACCAAAATGTGCTCTTCGCACTCATGGACGTTGAAAACTTAGAATTCATCAAAATCTCGAGTTCGAATTGTCTTGATAAGTACTATACTTTCTCTACTACAAATGTAGTAGAGTAACTATATGTAGTATATATTACTATACTGCATATAAAAAAAATCAAAATTCTGAGACACAAAATTATTTATCGATCTTTGTTAGTATTGCAATATATTTAAGGTAAAAAAAATCAAGGAACGTGAATTTGTTTAAATTTTATTTTTGGCAGTGACATATTTGATTTTTGTTGAAAATATTTCCTGTATTTGATTGAATTTTTTGAGGGAAAAATTTTCCTCTTTTCTCGGACTAAAATTTCTTAAGTTGTCTCTAACATGACTTTTGATTAAAATAATTCAAAATACTTCAAAAGCAATTCTTCTCATACAGATGAAACTAAAACAATAACAATTAGCAAATAATAAATATCAAATATATATATTGATGAGTACAATTAGTATTGTTAAAGATTTAAAATTTAAAATTTTCATCTCATCGAATAAAAAAAAATCCATCACAATACAAAAGTTGATTAAATTTTTTAAAAGAGTCTTGGAGAATTAAGTTTAATTTCCTCTCTTCATGAAAAGAAACTGAGGCTGATTTTTTTCTGGAAATACCAAAGTCTCAAATACGAAAATAAAAATTATTTAAAAAGAGAAATGGACTTTAAAAAATTCAACCCACCTCAATCTAACCACAAAGAGAATTCTTTAGCTTTTTTGGGTATGTATACTTTTTTTCAGTATTCAGAAGAGACTTTTTATTCTTTTTTTACTTTTCTTTTACATTTAAATAGATTAATGGTTGAAATAGATACTTAATGAAGTTAAGTCCATTAAGGAAAAAAAAATTTTTTAATGTACTGTACTCGTGCTGTAAATTTTTGTACTAAATATTTTGATACTTAGTAAAAAATCCATATTGTGAAATAATATCGTTATTTGTTCTTAGAATATTGATTCCCCATTATTATTTTCAGATATTTCGTAGAATTTGAAGAAAGGAAGCTTTAAAATGAATTGTGAAAGCGCATTGATAAATGCTTCTATTTACCACTGTGCTGTCATCAAGTTGTTGTTACTTATGGCACTTTTTATGACAGGAAGCTGTCAGCAATCTAAGCCGAAATGAGCTTCTCTTGTTAGTTCAGTGGTGCCAACTAGGGCCAAAGGTACGACTTGACAAGTTCATGCTTTCACATTCGCTTGCACAACCCCTTTTCAGTGGGGGGGGGGGGGTTCATCCATACAACTCATAGATAGAACAAAGATGAGGAACAACTATGCCCGAATCGGGACTCGAACCTGAGACGTTCAGAACGAGGAGAAGATGCGTTACCCCTATGCTAGGAAGGGAATCACTTAAAATTTTATGGAAAATAATTAATTTTCCATCATTTAAAATTTTATGTATTTAATGCCACCAACAGTAAAAGCAATAATTAAAACAAAATATTATCCTAAAGAGTATTAAAATATTAAAATTTTGCAAGTTGAATTTATGAAACTTGTTATTCTCTTCAATAATATTTCGGCTTCCGTTCTTGCTTTTATTAAATTAAATAATTCATTTTCGAAATTAATTTTCTATGATTTTATGCTACTTTTTTATTTATTAAATTATATTTAATTTCATTGTTATTAATATTAATCATCATTATCGTGTCTTTTCTACGTTACAACGGAAAGAGGGTTTCAGTGGCTTCGAAAAGTAAGGACCACTGAGCACCCAAGATGGCACTCACACACTCGTTTGCCCAACCCATTTTTGCAGAACGGAGGCTCTTTCACACGCCTCACAGATAGAACACAAGGATAATAACAACCATGTCCAAACCGGGATTCGAACCCGTGACGCCTAGATCACGGAGAGAACACGTTACTGTAACGTCTCGATCTGGTCCGATCAAATAAAGAGTGGCTTTTCAATCAAATTACTTTATTTACACCTTTAATTTACCGGAAAAAATACTCTTTATAATCTAGTTTAAGTGAACTGTTTTATGTGGAACACCACAAGAATAGTTCCTCGAAATATTTCGGAGAAATTCACGAGAACAGCTAACCGGCAGTCAAAGTCTCCCGTTGGTACCGGGGTTAACTCCAGGAATCCACCGAATTCTTCGGGTGGAATCTTTTCTCGAACACTCGGCTTTCACCGATCTCTCCTCTGGACCTCTTCACCAAAAAAAAAAACTCCTCCTTCCTTTTCTTTCCAAAAACTTCGTCTTTTCTCTCTTCTTTCAGCTCTACTTCTCATCCACATTGGAGCATTTGGGCTCCCGATTCTCCAATCGTCGTTCAGCAAAAACTTCCTTGATTTACAGTTGACGGTAGGAATGTTCGTGGTCCACAACTGAAAACAATGCCAGATGCACATCTGTGTCGCAGACACGATTAGTGCACTGGTGGTCCTTTATCTGGACTCCGTCTAAAGGGCCAGAAGGAGGGTTAGAACCGTTCTTAGAAGGAGGGTTCTCCACCTGTCCATCTGTAAGCAGTTACACTCCCATAAACCGTCGCCATTGAGAAGACCAGTCTGGAAATGGCAATTATGGAGCATGTGAAAAAGAAACCACGATGGTCAAGCCGGGGAGAAGCTGAATCATTACACTACTTCTATGTCAGGAAGCTGGCGTTTATCAAATAATGCTGTAATATAAAATATATTGTTAGAATTCAAAAATTCTTTTTAAAATTACAGTATTCCTATTATTAAACAAAATTGAAATTTCATAACCTAATTTATTATCATTTATTAACTGTCTCCGGCTACCAGTTAATTCCCTGGGATTAAGGCTCAAATTTCAATCTAGTATTTCGTGAAACTTGTTCTTAATGGCTCCTTTTTATAATTTTTTTTTTCCAATTTAACAATTTTTCACCACTTCTTGGTTTTGAAGTCAAGTTTTATTTACAAATAAAATAATATTTAAAAATTTTAATTAAATACAAACTTTGTATTGAAAACTGTTCAACACAAAAAAATTAGTCGACGATTCATTATTTGATCATCAATAATGCAATGGAAAAACAAGATGAAATATTACTCGTTATAATGAAAAGTTTTAATTTAAAATATAATAAATATAAACATATTACTGCAAAATAGGCTTAGAATGTTGTGAAATTATTTACAAATATACAAAGAATATGAGCGGCAAAAATTTGATATCATTAAAGAAAATGATACTGTTTTTCAATTTTAAAATGAAGCAAAAATCATTTCTTTGATGCAATATTTTCGAAAATCATAGCGAAAAACATCAGTCTAAATAATTAATTAAATTTTTTAAATAATTCAAAAGGGCCCATTTGTATGTTCTAAAATATAGATATGGAACTTTTGATATTTCAATGTTAATCTACTTAATTTATGGGGGTTTAAAGCACACACATACATATTCTTAATTATTAGTAGTAAGTATTACACATATTCATCCTTATTTGCCATTCATCTGATGGCAGATTTTTTTAGAGTTCCATTTCTTTGTCAGATTATGAAACTATGTTTTAGACAAAGAGATGTCTAAAGTTATATCCTTTGTCTATTGTCCTTTACTATTTTAGATATAATTTCAAATGAAACGTAAGCATACGATAGGAAATATATATTCTCTTTTAAAAGTTGTTCTTCACTATTTATATGGGAAAAGAAAAGCATATGTTAATTCATAAGGAAAAAAACTAAGGAATAGTGTTCAATATACGTAATAAAAATATCTTTGGTTGCTTGAGTATACTTAGACAAAATAAGTTAGTGTGTTTAAAATATAGTCAAGCTTCAATTTTTTTTTCTTGAAAATTTATACTTAAGAGTTCCATTTTACTTTATAAAATGTTTGGATATTTGCAATAAATGTGCTGGCTGAAAGAACCATAGTTAGGATCATATTGAAAAACAGTTATATATATATATATATGTTGCTTTCAAAAAATTTATGTGTTAACAATTTCTATTACTTTTTTTATACTCAGCCTTTTTTAATGTAGATCGAGGTTGAAAAAGCAAATTATGAAATATGCAGTTAACTGTAATTAGAAGGATGCTAATGCATAATCCCTCTGCATTTTAATTATCTTTTATTTAAATAGTTTCTTCAAAAGTCAACTCCATCGTGATATTTTCTAAAGACGAAAGTACACCTTCAAAAAATGGTCCATATCTAATAGAATGGTAATTAAAAAAAAAATTGAATCAGGTAAGGACTTCATGCTTCTGTATCACTTGAAAGCTTAAAAATCACCTTTTGAACTGCAATTTTCGAAAGATGGTGAATTTTGCCAAGTACCTAATACAAATACGGCTAGACTGGTGAATTTCAAATAATCCGGAAGACATGCTTTGAATTAAGTAACGAATGTTGCAACATCTGGTGACCTGTTCTTTTGTTAGTTCACGGTCATAGTGAACCTTTTTGAGGTAGCAAGCTCCTTTTATTTTCAGATGTACTTACAGAAGAAATATTTTCCTGTTTAATCCAGGCTCTTCCGAAAATTGTTGAACTTTTTTAATATCACGTGGAATATTATTTACTTTTTAGCTTCTGGATAGGCGGCAAAATTTTTCTCAAGTGAAATATTCTGTTTCAAAGATGAAAAAAGTATCAAAGTGTAAAACGATAAAAGAATTTCGCATTTTCATCCGACTATGCTGTGGAATTAAACATTATTTATTTATTTATTTATCAATTAATAAATGATTTATGAAGACTAATTTATGTAGATTCCAAATAGAAAAACTGAATAGAATGTTTTTCATGATACAACTTCTGGAAAATGTTCGTTTCTTTGTATAGGATATATATCAAAAGGCAATCTAAAATTCTCAATGTCTGTAATTACAACATCAAAAGAAAATACAAAATTACATCATATGATTTAAGGATATTAACCCTAAAGTGTAACAACAACTCTTATATCTTGTACAAATTATAGAAGATGAAAATAATAATATAATTAAAAAGAGAAAAGCGAAAGAAGATATTATAGAATAATATTATAGAAAGATAAATAGCAAATCGATAAATAATCAAATAAAAATAAAGTAAGCCAAAGAGGATGAACTTGATTCCCTGAAATATAATAAAAATAAGCGATAAAAAGTAAAAAGATTAAAAAATGAAATCTACTATCACAAATTTCAAGTTAGCATGTAAGAACAGTATTATTTTTAAGTTATTATTTGTCTTAATTAATTTAAATCTTTAATCAGTTTAAGTTTTGAAACAATCACGGAACTTTTGTACCAGTCTCTCTTTCTTTATATATAGATAGATAGATATTTTGATTGATTGATTTTTTAATCTTTCATTTTTAATTTTTCTAGAGGGTAAATAAATTTTTGGAACTCAACCAATTTTTTGTGGAGAAAAAAACATTATTTTTCTAAATATCGAACGCGTTCATAATCTGATTGTCTCGTAATTTTTTCAAAATGGTTTAAATTTATTAATGACTTAGATTAATTAAGACAATTTATAAGAATTCGGAGAATGTATGATTTGGAAACCAAGCTATAACCTTAGTTGGCGATAAATCGCCAAATGGGACAATCTTCTGCATTATTTTCTAATAACCCTATTTTAATTAGTTGAAATTATCCTTGACCAGTAATCTTTATCGATTAAACAAACAATATTTTAACTTGTATGGTTTATTTTTTAAAAACTTTGCGTGAGTTAGTCAATAAACTTTACCGGTAGATTATAGATAATTCAAAATCTATACAACAATTGCTGACTCCAAAATAAAAATACAACAGCAGATGATACATAAAGGAAAAACTATATTATGAAAGCCTACTCCAGAATAAACTGCATTAGCAAGCGATGGATATTTCAAAAGCTATATTTTGAAAGCCGACTTCAAAATAAAACAAAATAAAATGGGATAAAACGTCCATTTATTGCTTACACAATTTGAGACTTCAACAATTTGTTGTCTTCACATTTTGAGGTCCCAAAAACCTCAAGCGAAAACAGCATCATGTCCTCACGTAATAATAGAGATATCTATTATTTAAAACGACATGATAATCTTGAGTTAAAATCAGATTGCTCTTTGTGAATCTCTCAAAAGTTGCTCTCTCTCCCATCGCTTTTCATCTTTAAAGCTCAAATAGTTATAAAATTACAAGTGAAAATGACGGAGAGTTGGTGTAGCAGAGAAGGAGAAATTCGTAGGAACAGTATTTTTACAAATTAAATGGATAAAAATAGTTTGATTTTTAAGATTCTGTTACATAAGAATACAAAATCTATATAAATAAAAATGAATGTTTGTCTGTATTTCTCTTATGCCTTCCGAAACCGTTCATCCGATTGCGGAGACAGTGGTTCAGCTTATTGCTTACAACGACGGGATGGTTATAGGCATAGTACAATTATCTGAAATAAAAAAAATTGAATCTCAACCGCATTTATTTACCAAGGATAAATCTCCAAATAGTTCGCCGAGATAGATGCAGAAGAAACGCTAAATCCAAGTTAAAGGTTAATATTTTGTAGCTATTGGACGCAAATGTCATGCAAGTCATTCTCAGAGCAAACAAATTTATTACAGATTACGCGAGAAATTTTGGGGAGACCAATTCTGGGTGTTTTTAATTTTAATTAAATGTTAGCGTTTTTTGCAGTAATTGCCAAAAATATTATAGTATAAATAATTTTTGCATAATCTTAATTTTCAAAAAAAATATCATTTCAACTATATTAAGGATTTTATGGTATAAATATATTTTCTATGTTTAATGAATTTTGAAACAAAATATTTTAA
The DNA here is from genome assembly GCA_026543055.1 of Argiope trifasciata. NCBI lineage: Eukaryota > Metazoa > Arthropoda > Arachnida > Araneae > Araneidae > Argiope > Argiope trifasciata. The sequence continues at coordinate 277,769 of JAPMOQ010050226.1, forward strand.
ACACATTTTCTGAAATTAAATTTGAGAATACCGAATGAATATTAAACAAATCACGAGATGCAATAGATAGTTTCTTTCATTACCATTCTGAAGGAGAACGAAGTTTTACAATTTTAAAAGAATACACAAATCTAATACTTAAAAATGAATATTTGTTTGTTCGTATTTTATATACTGTCGTACCGTTCATCCTATTTCGATAAAACATTGCCAAATTATTGATTGATTGCCCTTGATATTATTTTTTGGGGGGCAGCATCGTGCCGGGTACCAGCTAGTAGTAAATAAAATAACCAAAGAGAGGTGGTCTTCTCAAAACTTTCTCGCTTACTTATTGGTAAAAATGGCATCTCAAAGAATGCTTTGGATGACATTAATTTCAATACTTACGAAATATTAACTTTTGATGTCAATTTAGCATTTTCTCTCGATCCTTGGAGAGATTGATATCCATTAATTCCCGAAAAGTGGTTAGAGTATCTGAAAATCGAATTTCTGTTTTAAACGCTATTTTTCTAAACAGATTTGAATAAAAATTGCACACAAAATTACATTTGTATTTTAAAATTCACCAAATTTGATATATTCAAGTTGATATATTTTTTGAGGTATCGCATTAACATGTTTTTGAAAGTAGAGGCCGTCAAACGTTCAGCCCTTTGTTGGATTGGTTCAAAATTTGATAGATATCTACACTACAGACGTTACATATGTGTACGTAATCTTATTCATCTAATTTTCTTCGTTTTATAGTGACCATGTTAACTTATATTCGAACAGTCGATACAGACTTCCACCGAGCGGATTTTGTTCAAAATGTGATAGAAGTCTACAAATCTGGTATAAAAACTGCATACCAAATTTTATCTGTCTGACTCAAAATAATTTTAAGTCATCTTTGTTACAGACAGGCTGACATTTTCCAAAAATGTTTTTTTCGAACTGAGTGAGCTGTGAAACATGGACATCGTCAAAATCTCGATTTACAATGTTTTGACGATTACTGCACTTTCTCTACACTAGATATACGATAAAGTAAAAAGAATTTAATTCAAATAATGATTCAAATTTTTGCATCTCAAAAAATTGCATCTCAAGATTTTTCTTTGATTTTGGTTCGTTTCCTCCATCATTAGATTCTATGACTTGTGTACAAAGAAAAACAGGATTGCTGCATTGCAATTTTGTTTAGAGTGTTAACCTTTTTGGTTAAATTTCATTAAAGTTCACTACAAATTTTCCTATTTCACAAAATGTATTACGAAAGCAGATTTGAGCAATTTAATTTTGTTTTAAATTAATTACTATAAAACTCTCTTCCTTATGAAAAAATTGAAGAGAGATCGTAGTCATTGTATAGTATATTTAGGATTCTATTAGTGCATTTTTACAGCAGAATGTCTAAAAATCTTTTATTTTAAATAAAATTTAGTCTTTCAGAGACAAGAGGGCCATTAACTTTGCCGCATTCTGGGTCACAGATCAAAATTGTAAAATTAACATATAGATAAATAACGAGACATCCATTAAAGCTGATAGAATTTCAGGATATAAATCTGTTAGTATTGTCAAAAGCGAGGAGGGAACTTGCAATCTTAAGGTTCGTAACCAGATATCATAACCACAAGACAACAGTGATTACTCGGTCTGGAGGTTGTTATCTGGCTTATAAAGCTCCCACTACAATACTGCCCCTAAAGTGGAATTGAAGTTAGAATTGTTGTTTATTGGTGATATATTGACTGTTGATTCGAACGCGCCTTACACATTTTTGTTGGCGACTACTTATCAGACTTTTTTATATTTATTGGCTGGTTATTTATCAGACTTTTTTTTTTTTATTGGCTGATTATTTATCGCTTTTTTATTTATTTTTTATTTGAGTAGAGGGCGCCACGACAGCTGCACGAATGTTGCGTTTTGATTGTTTGTTTACTGTCCTAAGTCACCAATGCTACTATTGGCGATAGACGAGGATCGAACTCTCGATGTTATGGTTCGTAGCCAGATAACATGATCACAAGACAAAAGTGATCACTCAGTCCTGAGGATGTTATCTGACTTATAAAACTTCCACTACAGATCAAATTTTATGACTCCAGTAAAAAAATAATTTTCAGAGTGGAAATTAGGTCGAAATTACTTACAATCGAAGATTTCAATTAAATTAATGCTTTTAAATTTACACTTACTTAACTAACCATCCGACCATTATATGATAGGCAAAACTTATACCTTGATTCTCAATACATTAAATGTATTTTGGAAGGCTGGTATTCTTTAGTATGGATTGGGCATTAGTACGAATGTATGCTTGCTTTGTTTAATTTTAAATACCAATTGTAATTATAAACAAATTACAAATCAGCTTTAATGTTGATTTTTTAAATCTATTCATAATTATTGACTTTATTTGTTTGCATACTTCAAACATAAATTTTTCCGTTTGTTATCATTTAAAAATTATGATCTTGAGAATTATATATAATTATTCCATAATATATAGTGTCTGCAATATTTCAGACAAGGATACTCGGAATTCTTCCTACAACTCCTACAAAAGACGAGCACCCCTCCGCGTCCAGACAACTTAATGCACATCATGATCTCTACCACGACCCTCGATATCGGGGGTCGTGCCTCTACCCCTGTGCAGCTGTTCTTCTCTTCACTTCCCATCCTTTTAAGATAGACATAACAGCTCCATGATGGTTAGCGGCATAACAGTGTCTTTAAGTTGAAAATTTTGAAATGGAATTATAAATAATAAAAGAATATCATCAGATATAAGTAATTTATTATATCCAGAGACATACAAGACAAAACAAAAATATATCAAATGAAGTGTTTAATCATGATTATGTATCAAATAAATTTACAGACAAACAAACAAAGTGTCGAACCATCAAGTTGGATCAACAACTTAGATAACTACAGTAGCATATCTAGATGCCAGATGTGGAATTGTAATCCCATTTCTAGATAAATTTTACAATTTCTGATTATCTGATTTAGTCCTTGTTTTGAAAAATGATTTTTCTAGTTGCTGCACCAAAGATCCAGTATATTTTTTACCGCTATAAGAAATAACATAGCTATAACGCCATTCTAAAGCGTTTGCCACATTAAATCTTGAAATACATGTAAAACATACTAATTAATTAAAAATGTTTTAGAAATAACTTTATAAAACGAATCTCGGAATCAAAATTATATTATATGATAATATAATTTTGTGATTATAAAATAAATTTTTAAAGCAAATTGAAATTTTAATCACCTCTATTCGATAATTTAAATTTTAACTAAGAGTTAGAAACATTTCTTTTTATCTAACTCATTGTGATTTCATTTCTTTATTTTATTGTTTTTAGGGCTTCACTTTATATATATTTTTTACACCTTTCCCTCAGATTTCTGAATTTAAAATCAACCAGCAAAAATTCATATAATTTATTTTGTTGCTATAATTTGCATTATAAATATTATTAAACCTTGCAATAGATTTTCTTTTTCATGCTCGTAAATAGTTATGGCATTTCGTATAAAATAAAAATTCAATTGAAATAAATTAATTCGCTGATAACTTGGTTCTTAAAATATAAAAATATTGCACAGTCATTCAAAACATTCAATTTTGCAACATTTTAAAAATCTATAGCAATAGAAAATGAATTGAAAAATTAATAAAAAGAAAATATCTTTATGAAAAAATTCTTTAAACATATAATTTCTCATTCTGATGTCAGTTTCATAAAAATTCGTATAAAATGAAATGCATATTAAATTTTCACAAAAAAAAATTCCAAAGTTTTAAGTCTTTAGGTTAATAGGAGCGATGGAATACATCTGTAATAATATAGAAATCTGGTTACTTCCATTCAATCTATTTAAGCAAATTCTATCAAAATAAGATGCCTCTATAATTTTCATACAGAAATATGTTCCCTTTGAAATTTTTAAAACAGTTTCTAAGCTAATGCGAACAGCAAAAACTAAGACTAGAGTAGCCCAAAGTGTGTGTGTGTGTGTGTGTGTGTGTGTGTGTGTGTGTGTGTGTTTCAGACAGCAATAACATCTTAGTTAATCTTAGCAATAACAGCCAAGCTAAAACGAAAACAATGGAATCAAAATTCAATCAAATAGAAAAAAAAAAAACGGCCTGAAAACTTTTTCAAAGGTCACCATAGGGGAGGGATTCAAAATAAGGAACTTTTTCTCTGAGTTTCTTTCGCCTTAATTTTCAGGGAGTTTTTGGATCCCGAGGGCTCAGTACGGTTGGCCAATGTCTGATTCCTCACAGAAAAAGAAAAACCTTTATTCTGAATTCCCGCTTGAGGGTGATCTTTGAAAAAGTTTTCAGGCCGGATTTTTTTCTATTTGGTTTAATTTAGATTCCATTTTTTTTCCTTTTAACTGTTTTTTATTGTTAATTTATTTAGATTCATCAGAATTTTAGTAGTAGCATCATTGGAGCATATTAAATGCTTTTTTTTTATTTGTGATTGTGTTCAAATACGAAATAATTTCTAGTTTTGATTCCAATATTTAGCTCCGTTTCGTTTCCTAAATTATTTTAATTTTGGCTTTTTACATAAAGAGGTTTTAATTCATTAGGCTTTTATTTTTGTAGCTCAATTCCGAAATAATTATAAGTTACGATTCTAATTTAGTTTCGTTTTCAAAATAATTTTTAGTTTCATCTGTAAAAATCTGCCCAAACGCTTGATGCCAGACTTCCATTCGCCGCAGCATTTTGGGGTGAGGAATGATAATTATTTATTTTTCAAACTCTGAAAGAGAACTAGAGCTAATGAATCAATTCCCTTTTCTGTATTCTAAAATTAGTCTTTAAATTGACATACATTGAAATTTTTCACTTGAAAATAAGTTGCCTTCCAAACTTGTCATCCACTTACCCAAGCTAATGAGGATAATTGAAATTAGGATTAAAACGGCACCTACAATGCCAAAAGAATCTGGTAAGTCATGAAAAATAAAGATTTGCCACACAAAAGCCAGGACTATGTCCACCGCAGCTCGTACTGTGGACACAATTCCAGCATATTCACACTGAAGTGCCATCACCAAGAACGTTAACCCACTGTAGCTAAACAATGCCAGCAGCAAAATATATACACTTTGAATGCCACATTGTTGCCACTTGAAATTTCCAAATACTGCTGTCAGGAAAACAGTCTCCAAGCCACCCACCCAACTATAATTGAATGTTATGATGGACTGATGGACAATCTTTATTTTTCTAGTAATTAAATGCATGGCACTTATGCAAAATAAGGAAATTAGGGCCGCAACAAAGCCGTATATTTTCTCACTAGTGTAAACTATTGAGGCATCAGTTAAACGAGCTGGCACCTTAGTTGTGAAGAGGATTCCTAAGAATGTGAGAATAACAGTAATTGACTGGAAAATGTTACAAGGTTCTTTAAAGAGTAGTCTGGCAAAAATAGTCACGACGACAGGTGTGCTGAAGATTATCACGCTGGCTTCGCTGAGACTTAAATACTGAAATGCAACGAAGTTCAAGAAATAGCCTATGCCACCGAAGATACCCCTGAGTATAAGAAAGAAGCGGAAATTCGGGGGACCCAAAGGATTTTGTCCAGTTTTCACAGTCTCAGGCATAGACATGATGAATGTCGAGAGAAATCTGTACACAGCAAGTTGACCCGGATGTAGGTTCTTCATCTTCTTGACCATCACAGAGACAATAGAGAAGGAGGCACCCGAGAGCAGGGCTAATACAAGTCCTCTGAAGATGGAAGACTGCTGTGTCTTCTCAGCTTTCGAGCAGTCTTTTATCTCTTTCTTAACATACATCGTAATTTTTTGAGAAAGAGATTGAAGTCTTACAGGAGATTTATCTGAAAAAGAAGATATCAGGATTTCAATTTAAGATTTTTATTACAACAGACTTAAGATAGCTTTCATATGCGAAAAACACTAAGTGATGCTCTGCTGATAATTATTTAGTGAAAGTCAACTCTTAACCCGTAGTTGGAGGAAGTGGTGGCCTAGTGGTAAATTCACGGTTTCGGAACCGTGGTGGGTCCCGATTCCATTGAAGTCCGTCAACACCCAATTCTATTGAACAACTGTCGTGTAAGTATGCCCGATGCATGCTAAATCCGTCGGATCCAAACATCCTTCCTCTGACGAGGTGTGAGAGCTTGGTTTGGTTTAGTTTAGTTATATTAACGTCCCATTTTAAGGCAACACGAGGGCTATTTTGGGACGGACCTCGTGATTTTGAACCACGGTCAGATGACGAGGACGACACCTGCACTGGCACCGCATTCTCCAAGCCACGCCACACCAGAGGCAGAACGTTTGGCTTGACAGATTTAACGTGAAAGAGACCCCCTCACACGACGGTTATTCGGTGGAATCGAGTATCGAACTGAAACTCTCCGGTTCCGAAGCCGAGACCTTATCACGAAGCCACCGCGGCCCTGTGTAAGAGCTTGGACAGGGGCTGAAAATTCAGGTGTCACCCTCATCATCTGATCACATCTCAAAATTACAAGGTCCTCCCCGAAATAGCCCTAGTGTTGCTTTAAAAACTGGACGTTAATATAACTAAACTAAACCGAAAATGAAGTTCTCAAATATAAAGAAAATAATCACTTAACAAAGAATTAGTTCTCATTATATATATGCATTTGTAAGGCTTAAAATAATTACACTGAGTTTGAAATATTAATGAATGTATCTCATTTAATTGAATTTTTAAGAAATATTTCAATTATTTCTGTATTTTATACATCATACAAAATGCCACGCTTACTTTTTTTTTTTTTCAAATACTTATCTTTTTGATATTATAATGATTCAGGTTATACTACAATTTTTCTTTTATAGATAATTAAACAATTATTATTATATTCTACATAAATATCGAACCCTTAAATTTCTGTTAATTTTTATAATTTCAATTCTTTTAAAGAGTTTTCTGGCTTTTTTTTTTGAAGCCTCAAATCGTTTCAACACTGGAAAGTATTATACAGGATTTATAATTAATTTAATGATTGCAGTTAAAAACTATTCCCATACATAGGAAAGTTTGAAGTGTAATAAATTTATCGATTTGATACTAAAAATAAAGAATCGGCATGGATAATTAAGCTTCAAAACAAGCAAAAATATGATATGATATGTTATAACTGGTTAAGAATGACTTTCAAATGCCTTCATTACCCTTTAAACCATTTATTGTGGACATTTATATGTTATATTATCTTTAAATGATTTTTTTCTTCCATTTATATCTTAGACTTTTCTTTATGTTTTCTCCATTTATATCTTAGACTTTTATTTAATTTCAAATTTTATCAACTCAGTTCAGTCCTGACAGCATAATAACGTTAACAATAATTAATATCAACCCTTTTAACATTGATTAATAAGTGTTGTTTCACTTAATTGCTTATAATTCAAAACTAAATTTGCAAATTTTGCTTTAAGAAATTTTAGAATATTGCTCCTTCCATCAACATGACATTTTCGAGATAGATTTATTCAAATACAATGAAGAAAATCATGCAAAATCAAAGCATTTTATGTTACACATTGGTTAGAGAGCTTTATACTCAACATTTTTACGGAAAAAATATTATTATATCTCTATAACGTAAACATTTCTATAACGTATATAACTATTTTAATGTATATATTCATATAACGTAACTTATATTTTATTCATAATTTTATGGAAAAAATAAATTCATATAACGTAAAATGTAAGTCAAACTTATTTGCAAATTAAAATATTTACCTATTATACGTTTAAGATACTATTTAGTTTTATGAAACCTTGCTTACAAATAAAGTTCATATTCGACATTTGTGCAACAGATAATATTTTTTAAATCCTTAGTAGCTCTGAAATTGTAGTTTTAAAATATAAAGATAAGAATCACTTAACAAAGAATTATTCCAATTTGTATTTACATTTGTAATTCTTAAAATCATTAGGTTCACTAACTTCTAAATTATATTTACCAAAAAATTTATCTCACATAATTGCGTAAAAGAAAATCTCAAAAAATTAGTTCAGCATTTGGTACATCATAAAAAAGCCATACCATTAAAGATGTTCTATTTGGTTCATCTAAAAAGAGCTGTAGTTTCTTAAATAAAATATCTCTATTTTCCTAATACAACCTAATAATAAATAACACAACTGTGCAAAAGAAAATCTCAAAAAATTAGTTCAGCATTTGGTACATCATAAAAAAGCCATACCATTAAAGATGTTCTATTTGGTGCATCTAAAAAGAACTGTAGTTTCTTAAATAAAATATCTCTATTATCCTAATACAACCTAATAATAAATAACACAACTGTGCAAAAGAAAATCTCAAAAAATTAGTTCAGCATTTGGTACATCATAAAAAAGCCATACCATTAAATATGTTCTATTTGGTGCATCTAAAAAGAGCTGTAGTTTCTTAAATAAAAGATTTCTAACTTTCTAATAAAACCTTTCTAACAAAAGATTTCTTTAAGAAGTAATAACCGATTAAACAAAAATTTCTTAACTTTCAAAATGTTTTAAAGAAATTGTCTATATCTAGATTAATGTAATAAATGGGTAGAAAAACTTCCAGTCAGTAATAAATTATGTTTTATGAGTTATATAGAGAAATAACCAGTTGCTTAATTTCAATTGTATTTATAATTCAAAATAAGGTAAAACACGATTTCTTGGTGAACTTAACAGCCTTCCTCTTAATACCATTTTGAGCGCGAATTTAATTATTAATTAAATAGACAGCATTTATTAATATGATAATAACAAACAAGAAATAGCAACCATTGAAAATTTTGAATTGAATACTATTATGAATTTTTTATTTATATATTTTCACGTATGATTACTTATTTTAAAAACTAAACATAGGGATATAATTTTTCGAAAAATTTTCCATACCTTTTTGGAGTAAAAACGCAGCATAGTCTGTTTCTCTAAAACTATTTTCATTCATAATGTTATTCCAATGTCTCTCCTGTATATTATTAACTGAAATCATGCAAAAGAATGAACAATAGAAACATCTTTCAACTTTCTGTTTCCTTAGAATTAACTACCTTCGCATAGGGTTATTTTATTACAAATTTATTCCCTGGGTAAACATTTAATAGTAAAAGATTCGTCTAGTCTAGTATATCTATATTATACTACAAACTTTTGGTAGCAACTTGTTCACCAGAAACTGTTACATGCAAAAAGTATCGATTAAATTGTTAATTTACTTTGACTATCCATTACGAATTATTAAATTCGAAATTTTAATAGAAATGCAACACATCATTTTAGAAATCTTACACCTATTCTATTTACTGTGTTTTGCACCTGCCAAGTCTAATTTTCTCTGTAACGTTTCTACTAAAATCGAAATTTTAATTATCTTAAATTTCAATTACCACAATTATTTTCTCATAAAATATTTAAGGTCAAAAACCATGCTCATAGATTTTAGTCAAAAATTAAATTAAGGGCAAAATTTACGTGCTCAGAATCGGAATTTTGTTTGTGTGTGTGTAAAAGTGAATCTACTTAAATAATTTCTATAGTATATAAAATTCTAAATTTTATATATTTTCTTATAGTTATATAAAATTCTAAATTTTCATTGAATCTTTAGAAAAACTAGTAAAAATATCAAAAAACAATGCATAGAAAAGCAGATTCAAAATTATATTTATCAGATTTTTTTCTGAAGAAAATAATTTCCACCATTTAACGCTACAAACAGAGTCTTTATGTTTCCATTGCTCTAAAATTGGCTAAATTAAGAAGGGAATGTTCATAGAAGCTATTTAATGTATAATGCCATTGAAAATTTTAATAATTTATTTCTGTTATACACCTAGATAAAATTCGAGAACGTATTCATGTGTTGAACAGTAGAACACAAAGGAAGCAGAGTTAAACCAATTTATTAACTCAACTCTGAACTGAGAACACTGTGACTGAGAGATCTTCGGCTTTTATACCAGTAAAGAAAAATTCAGAATACTTTTCTGGGGACAGTAAGAAAAGTCCAGAGCACTGATCTGGTAAACTAAAGAAATATGCAGAATCTTCTGGAACACGAAATAAAGTAGAAGTAGTATTTCAAGGGAAAATATTACACAATTTGTATCTACCGGGATTGGAACTCAAGATCTCTTGACTAAGAGACGAGTTTTATAACTGTTCAACCATGAAGATGCAATTGTTTCTTTTCAATACTACATTTCTCCCTCCTTAAAAGAACAGCGTCTCGCTGTTATGACATTTAATTTTGTCCTTCATCAAGTCACAGGGTGAGTATCAGTTGTCGCCTGTTCAAGGGGAGTAATCTCTTGAGAAATGTCTCTTTCCCGCAACCTCCATACTTTCATCTGAATGTTGGTAGTCCTGTTCTTCTGGGTCATGCTATGACTTCATGCGGAAGACGTGAACAACTTCCTTCGGTTTCCGTCTTCTTGAATTAAGGTCGAAATCGGCTACTTCATAGGTGACATCAGACAACTTTCTCAAAACTTGATAAGGATCGAAGTACTTCTTGAGGAGTTTCTCGGAAAGCCCTATTTTACGAATTGGGGTAAAATTCCGCACCAAATCTCCTGGTTCGAAGGCGACCATCCGATGTTTGGAGTCACCGGCGATCTTTCTACGATCCTCAAGAGTTCGTACACGAGCTAATTCCCTCGAGTCTTCTGCATAATTGATCAGATTAGAATTGTAATCGCCTTCTTGGCCGAACTCTTTGGGACAGAGGGGAAACATCATATCCAAAAGTGTTTCAGCTTCTCGTCCATGCAATAGCAGAAGGGCGTAAAACCTGTCGTCGCGTTTAGCAGTGTTGTAGGCGAATGTGACGAACGGCAATATCTGTTCCCAGTTCTTCTGTCCGACATCAACATGCATAGAAAGCCTATCTGTTAGCATTATGTTGAATTTCTCTGTAAGACCATTTGTTGTTTCTTGTGGAAGTTGCCATTGGGCAAGCCAAAATTCAATTAAAATATTTTTTAACTTAAGGTATCGGATTGCGTTAAAACCTCTGATTAGCAATCAGATTGGCATCTTTTGTTGTTATTTCTTGTAGTTCAGACCTTCCTTTTTGAAAACCAGTTTATCTTTTCTCGGAAATTGAAGGTCTGACATATCATCCAGAATCGCATATTTTTCAGCTAAAATTTGTCTTTGACTTCAATTTTCTTAAAACTTTAATTTTCATAAGAGTTCTCCACGGATAACATGATATCAAAAAAACTAATCGAGGTATTTACATAAAAATTTCGTGTAGCGTTTGTTTTAAATAACATTGGCAATGAACTGAATCAAAGTGTTTTAGTTGTGAAATGCTTTTTCATTTATAAGTGTTGTTAGAAAAATTAAGATGTAATTTATAAAAAAAAATGCATATATACTTACATTTACCCATAACTTCTTTGCATCACAAAATTTGGTTCATTTCATTCATTATTTTATGCTATAAACTTGAGTACAAAGAAAAATAGAATCCTGCCTTTTAATTTTGTGTAGAGTGTTAATCGTTTTGGCTAAATTTCATTAAAATTTACTACAAATTTTTCTATTTCTCATAATATATTATATATTTAAATAACTTTGTTGCATTTATAATATTTTGTATCATAATTGACAATACATCTAAAAACCGTA
>JAPMOQ010050226.1:289566-313554 GCA_026543055.1 Argiope trifasciata
TATAAAAATAGCAAAGAAGATTTTTGCTTTTGTATTTTAACTGCTTGTCATTGGTGAATATTAGTTGCAAAAAGTCTCATTAGCGTGTGACATATGGCGAATATTTTTCTTTTTTTATAGTATTTTGTATTATAATTTACATATAAAAACCAAGGTTTTAAATAATTTTTCAAAACATTTTCTTCGAGCATTGTTGGATATCTTAAAAAATAAATAAAAAGTATATAAATTATGCTTTAAAAAATATCATTCTTTCGGACTAGAGTTTGGAATGCTTTTTTTACTAACAGAAATGTACGTCTTTTCATTATGCATTTTTTTTAAGCTCAAGTGGTTACCACAGATCTCACGAGCCTTTGTCTCGTGCTCTAAGTCATGAGCTGCTAGCTATTTTCAAAACATAATAATTTTTCTTCAAATGACGGGTCTCCCATACTGTAACCTTAAAAGAATTTTTTTTTCCGTGAATGAATAACTATCACATCTCAAGTTTCTTTGTGTTAAATACAAGAAAAAATAGTTTGTGTGCGTCAGAATTTCTCGTGATTTCTTTTTTCAGTAGACAATAGATTCGAAACTTCACTAGCATTAAAAAAATTCATAGTCATATTAAAGTATGTAAATCTGTATCTATATATATAATTTAATGTCCGTTTGTTTCTATAAATTTTATGTAATTTCAAACCCCTCAAAGAAATCGAAGAAAATTTGATACACAGGATTTTAGCATCTAGAAGAAGGAAATAAATCATTAAAAAATTGCTAAAGCTAAAATTAAAAAATTGCCCCCTAAAGAGAGAAATTGAAAGGGTAGAATCATTTTGAGTTTTTTTACCATAACTTCAGAGTACATTATTACATAAAAATTATTTTCATTCATTCAACTTTTAAAATATTAATTTATTATCTTTATTATATCTTTATATTATCTTTTTATTATCTTTATTTCTAATCAACTATTGCACTAATTTTAATCAATTTTTTAAATCTGTTTTAATTACAATTTGGAATGATGCTTTTTTTCTACATTAAGTAATTAATTATTAAAGCTATTTTATTGTTTTAGTGCATGAAAATTTTAATATTTTGGGGAAAAACTCAGTGATAGAAATCTAGATAAATGTTTAAAGAGGGTGAATAGTTTAACTAATTTAACTGCTGTAAATCACGTATTGAAAACCAGAATTAATTTTGAATAATTTAGATTAAATATAATTAGGTTAAAAATTGAATTTGAATATTTATAGCAATAATATAAGTACTATAATAATTATGAAAGTTCAAATTTTAAATATAATAAACAATAATGATTTTAGTCTAGTAAATTTCAATCCATTAATATTGGAAATCCTACTAACCAGAAAAGTTCCGAAATTCTCTGTCCCATTCAAATTTTTTATTCAATCCTTAGTTACTTGAAATGAGCTATTAGAAAAATTATATTCGAATTAATGGATAAAACTGTGGTACTTTGACAAGGCTGGAACTATAGGTACTTAAATATTTATTTTCATTGATTTCCACATTAAAATTGTGTAATCCATAGAATAGTAAAGAAAATCATTGCTTTTGAATTTTAACTGCTTGTTATTAGTGAATATTAGGTACGAGAAAAATCATTAGCATGTGACATTGTTTTCTTTTTTGGTGATTAATCGTTAGGATGCAGATAATACACAAATACTAGAATATCGAATATGCGTTTCGGATATATTTTTCTCGTACTAACTGAAACCAAAATTTGATATCGAAAATATAAGTGTAGTCACAAAATTACATACCAAATTTCGCTTACCAGAATTGTTAGATTTTAGAATTGAATTTGCATAGCAAAATTACAGTCAAATCAACTCTTTGATAAATTTTGCTTCAAATTTAATTTCGATACAAAATTTGTATACTAAATTTTATTGACTTAGCTCTCTTCATTTTGCTGCCATCATGTTGATTTGTAATCATTCAGGCTGGCTTCTTCTAGATTAAGATTTGACAGAAATCTTTAAATTTAGTGTAAAGGCCATGTATCGCATTTCATCCGTCTAGTTCAAAGCGTTTACGAGCTATCATGTTTACAAACAGACATACAGACATAACTCCAAAAGAGTATTCTTGGGATTCAGGAATATATGAAACATAAACAATCGTGAGATTCACGAGTTTTTCACAATTATAATATTTCGTATATATAAATATGAAAAATTCATGAGAATGTCTTTCATTATGTGAAACATCAATCCTCTGTCCCCTTATATGAACATAAAATTACTTTAAACATGTTAAAATAAGTTATATGCTTTTTAATGAATGAAACAGTTATTTGCCCAGATAGAAAAGAAGTATTTAACACAGTTAATAGAAACTAAGCACATAGAATTCCAATATATTTCAGGAATAGAGGAATTCAATGAAATTTCTTTGGAAAGTGGAGGCTATATTTCACACAGTCGAGTTCAAAATACTAAAACATTATGGACGCCATTGTATTTTCCACTATTTGTTGAGTTGTTCGAAGTATTTCAGTTTTATATTTCATGTTATTTAGTTCAGTAAACTTTTGTATTCTCCAAAATATTCTCATTTTTGCTGAAAATAAAATGTTTTAAATTTTCTGATGTGTTTATAATGTCATCTAAAGTCAGTGATAAAATGGATGAGAGAATAATATTCTTTATTCTAAACTTTTCAGCCCAAATCAATAAAACTTTTTTTTTCCTCCTTCTTCGTTTGAACAAAAGGAAAGAGTCAGGGTTTGTTCGCGTTTCAACTAAATTAGCCTGATTTCTTTCAACGTTCTATTGTTAAAAAATTCCTTTGAATTGCTGATTCTGAGGTACATCTATACAGAACAAAAAAAAAAGTAAAAAAGAAAGAAAAGGAATAAAGTTAGGAAGAGTGGTCATTAAAATATTTTTAAGAACAGTAGTGTTCATAATACCACTGGATTACTCTAAAGTTCAAAATTAAAAAAGAAAGGTTCGTGTTAGACTGAGAACAGACTTGGAATAGGAATTGAAGATTTTTTTTTCTTCTAAACCAATTGCAGTAACATGTGTTTATGATTTCCGCCTCTCTCTCTTTTTCTCTTTTTTTACCTAAGAATTTTTTATGAACTTCAGATTTTATTCTTCCTGACTGTATAATTGGCTGTCATTAAAAAATTTCATTATTAAAAAAACTTTTTCGGGCCGATAGTATATTGTTCCTTTGAGACATTTCGAGTCGGAAGTTGCTTTAGAGCAACCAAACCACCGTTTGTATGAATTGCACGAAGCATTACTTAATGACATGCGTAAAGCTATTTTTTATCCTCAGAAATCATAACAATTAGTACTTTTAGATCCTTCCTTTTTATATTTCTTAGTCTGAACAATGCATTTGACATTCGCTTGGCTTTATCAAAAGTTATGTTTTCAGAAGGTTTCGTTGAAGTAATGGAAACTTTTAGCCCACCTCAATTGGTTTTTCTTACATGCATCGACTAAAAGGTAAAAAGAATAGATACGTAATCAACTATATAAGTATGAAATAATTTATTTAATGCTTTTATATAATAATAGTTATATATAGTTATAAATAATTAATAAATAAATATTAAATAATTAATAAGTAATTATTAAATAATATAGTTATTAAATAATTAATTTAATGCTTATATTTTAATACAATTTCCAGAATGGATTGAAAATTAAATTATTTCGTAAAAACAAAATTTAAAAATATTTTAGAAATGAATTATGTCGGAATCGAAATTAAACTACAAAAAGTAAACAAAAATAAAAGCCTAATGAAGTAAAACCTATTTATGAAACTAACAAAAATAAAAATAATTTTGAAAACGAAACTAAAAATTGGAATAGAAACTAAAATTATTTCGGATTCGAGCAAGAGTAAAATTTAAAAAAAAATAACTATCATTGTATTGTATTCCTTTCAACTTGGTTTACGTTGCTAGTTTATATATATATATATATATATATATATAGATAGATAGATAGATAGATAGATAGATAGATAGATAGTATAAAAAACTACCCTTCATGTGAATCATTTAATCATAAATTTCAATTCAATATCTTAAATTATCTGCTTCTTTCAAAATACAAAATATGTTGAATAGGATTTGTTCTCCTTGTTTCAAATAAGGCCTGTCTTATATCTACGCAAGCAGAATAGCTGAAAAGAAACGATAAAAAAGTACAAGATTTTATATTTTTAATGTCCTTTCGATTGAACTTTATATCCATAGTAAACTTTTGAAGTGTTCTGTTATACTTCAAGAAAAAATGATCGATTGGCAATAATAGAGTAGGCTATTGCTCGAAATATC
Source organism: Argiope trifasciata (assembly GCA_026543055.1). NCBI lineage: Eukaryota > Metazoa > Arthropoda > Arachnida > Araneae > Araneidae > Argiope > Argiope trifasciata. The sequence goes on from JAPMOQ010050226.1 coordinate 293,894, forward strand.
ATATTGATGAGAATTTTTATGTTGCTTCCCCTCTCAGTTAGTTTCCCAATGAGGAAGAGAGTTTTACAGAAAACGCAATGAATGATGAATAAATGTAGTTAATATTTTCCAATCCAAGTCATTGTCAATGACTTGGTGACCAATTTGTCAATCCCTTGGCGACGAAATTAAAGATTTGTCAAAAATGTGAGAATATTCGAGAGTCTTAACTATATCTCCAATGACTTGGTGACCAATTTGGCAATCATTTGGCAACGAAATTAAAGATTTATCAAAAATGAGAGATTATTCGAAAGTCTTGACTATATCTCCACTAGGATTCCACCGTATGCTCTATCACGGAATATAAAAAGTGGAAAACGCGCAAAGTAACACATTTCAGTAACGATTAAACACATTTTGAACCGATGAATCCTTGTTTTTGCTTACAGAACCATTCCTCTTCATGGTGAGTGTCTGAACATTTTGGGGAAGGGCGGAAAAGAAATTTTCATTTTGTCCTTTAAACTATTACCAAGCTTGATAACATTTGATCCAGTAGTTTTTCTTTTTTGGCCATTTCAAAGCGGAACTTTAATTATAACGACCTTGTACTTTCTACTGCAACTTTCCTTAGTTTATCAAACAACCGACTTTCTACTGCGATAGTTTAGTTTATCAAACAACCGACTTTCTACTTTCAACAAACGATACTTTCTACTGCAACTTTAGCAAACAACCGACTGCGTTCGAAGGAAAAATTTTGGTAAATTTGATTTTTTTAAAACTATTTTTGATTTTTAGATGTATTATCAATTATAAACACTATAAATAAAAAAACATTATTTGGGAATATAATACATTTTGAGAAATAGGAAAATTTGTGGTAAATTTTAGTGAAATTTAACGGTTAACATTCTACACAAAATTGTAATGCAACAATCCGATTTTTCTTTGTACACAGCTTATAGAATATAATGATGAATGAAATGAACCAAAATCTAAGAAACATTTTGAGATGCAAAGAAGTTAGGGTAAAATTATACGTATATATGCATTTTTTCCATAAATTAGCAACTTAATTTTTCTAAAAACACCTAAAAAAGAAAAAGTATTTCACCAACAATAAAACTTTTGGTTCATTTCATTGCCCCCATTGTTTAAAACACACGCTGAAATTTTTATGTAAATACCTCTATTAGTTTTTGGGATATCATGTTAATGGTGGATAATTTTTATAAAAATTAAAATTGAAGACAAATTTTAGCTGAAAAATAAATTTTTCTTAAAATTCCTCTGGATAATAGGTTATACCTTCCTTTTCTAAGAAAAAACAAACTGTTTTGGAAAGAGAAAAGTCTGAATTACAAGAAATAACACTTTTTTTAAAAAATCGCCAATGTAGTCGAATACTAGTGTTTTTAACGTAGTCCGATACCTTTCCTTGAACTGTGAATTTATTTAACGCTCTAATTTAATTAGACCAGCGGGTGACCGAGCTCCGCTCGGAGAAAACAGGTATCGAAGCTAACTCGAAGATTTAAATTTTCAATTGTGATTTATCAAAACAATACATGCCATAAGAAAATTTGTGAAACCATTGGTGAAAAGATAACCGGTTAAAGTGCACCATTGTAAACTATTCTAAACAAAGTTAGAGTTTGGAAAGGGAACTATTCTATACAAAGGTAAAGTAAAGGTAAAGATTGAAGTGTGTTGAAGTTCAATATTTTTGACAAATTTATTTAGAAAAACCAAACATATATACATACATAAGAAGCATATTATAAACCTATAACAGCATAAACATAAAACTTTATTAGTTCGCCATATTGGCTATAGATGGCAGCACGTTACCGCTTGAAAATTTAAGTAGCCATTATGGCGAACTAATAAAGTTTGAAAATATCCTATCTGTAACTCCGAACTGCTCGACCGTAGCGCTTCAAAACCGGCGCCAATCGATTCCTCGTGGCCAAAAACCCCAGACCCCCAAGTTTACCGGAGTTTATTAATTCTGGGGCGATTTTCGACTTGGCAACCATTCCTCGTATTATAGTATTAGATAGTTCAACCTATTAGAAACAATTATTTTTATTTCAATATTTATAAGGAACATTAATTATATAAAAGTTAATTTTGCATTTTGAATACTTAATATAACCTATTTCAAATTTAAAACAAATCATTGGGCCTCGATGGTTTGGTGGTAACGTCCCGGTTTCGAAACCGGAGGGTTTTAGACTCGTGATCCCATTCTGCCGAAGAATCTTCGTGTAAGTGGATCTAGTGCTAGTTAAATCATCCAGTCCAAATGTTTTCCCGCTGGTATGGTGTGGAGAGAGAGGTGCCAGCTGAGGTGGCGTCCTCGTCATCTGACCGAGGTTCAAAATTACGAGTTCCATCCCGAACAAACCCTGATGTAGTTTTAAAACTAGATTATAATATAACTAAACTAAAACAAGTAATTTGTTGCACATATTCAGATACGTATAACAACAGTAATATAATGATAAACCGTCAGGTATATCTTCTAATATATATACTAATGTATATAGATATGATAGATCTAATGTATATAGATATGATGGCACTTACAGATACCTCTGGTCATCTTCCTTATAAGTGCTTTAAACCGTAAATGATATGACTAGATAACCGTGACCATGATCTTCTTTATTGTATTGTCTTCCCCTCTTTAAATCTTTCTTTTAAAGAAACAAAATAACTGCCCATTCTTAAGAAGAAGAAAAATTCTTAATTCTTTTCCTTTTCGCCAAAGTTTTCCCCTCATCTAGAATACAAAAAAATAAAGAGAAAGAAAAAGTCCCCCACCCCACCAGATAAATGTTCCAAAGGGATCCTCCATCACTTTTCTAATATGACTTAGCAGATATCAGCTTTGGACAGATGAAAAACTAATAGCGCTACTACTCGTACTACGGGGGCCTCAACGATAATAAAAGGGACAGAGAAATCCCAGTTTAATATTGGAAGGAGAAATTGATTTCTTTATCTTTAATTGCATCCAACAACTTCAACAATTTATTATCTGAAAACTGGAAGCCGCACTACACGAGGATACATGGCCAAGAAAATCAATTGGGTGCCCTGACAACTGATGAAAGTAGTATTCGTCTGATGATGACTTACACAATAAGTGGGAACTGCGAAATTGTTTCGGGGTTTTTTTTTACCCTGAAAACTTAGTTCTTCCAATCTTAAAAGTTGTATTCCAAACATATCTTTTTTTCATCTATCTCGTATAGCGGTGAAGCATTAATAACGGTTCTCTTCATGCTGATGTTCTAGAAACAAAAACATGCTTTTTTTGCGTGGCATTGCCTGTTAAATTGCATGGGGTGATTTTTAAAAAATTTCTGATGTATCCTGATCCAATAAATGGATAATCATCAATCTTTCAGTAGAAAGAAAACAAATTCTTTTATACTTCGTTATCAGTTTGTAAAAGCAATTGTTGGGCGAGGGGTGAGGGTCTTCTTTTTTATCATGCTGTATTAAAAAAGTACTATTATATGAAATCATGTGTAACATCAAAGCTACTTTCTGTGATGATATTGGTTTTAAATTATTACATTTGCAGTTTTTTTTTTCAAGATAATGCTTTATTCAAGAGAATGTTTATTTATTCATTACTAGTTGATACCCAGCGCGTTGCTGCAGCAGAAGAAATACTCTTGGAAACATCGTTTGGAATTTGAATTTTGTTTTTGGATCTTGGACCGTTTGGAATTTGAAACATAGTTACCTTGTTTAATTAAGAATGATGGGAAGAATGATATTTATTTTCTTGTCGTCAATGAATATATACATTGAAATTTCATGATATTTAAAGGAGAAGCATAAATAGAATTTATTCTATTTTTATTGTTGTATTCTACAAACGAATATTCATTTTTATGTATTAGATTTGTGTATTCTTTTAGAATTGTAAATCTTGATGTTCTTTCAGAATGGTAATGAAAGAAACTATTTATTATGTCTTGTGATTTGTTTAATATTAGTTCAGTATTCTCCTGTTTAATGTTAAAAAATGTGATTAAATATTTTCTTTTAAAATTTATTAAACATAGAAAATGTATTTATACCATGAAATCATTAATATATTTGAAAAGACAATTTTTTGAAAACTTAAGATAGAGCAAAATTATTTGCACTATAAAATTTTCGGAAGTTACAGCGAAAAAAGCTACAATTTTATGAAATGTTTACTTAAAATTTCAGGTATTGGTTCCCCTAAAACTTTCTCGCACACTCTCTAATAAAATTATTACCTCAGAGAAAGACTTACATTGTATTTACGTACAATAGCTCTGAAATATTAACGTCTAACTTTAATTTGGCCTCTTTACTGAATCTGTTGCGTCTCCTTGGCGAGTTATTTGGTGGTTAAATCGCGGTTAATAGAAGCGGAAAATAGATCTGAAAATATTTTTTATACTTTATATGATTGTATTAGTCCTATAACATTCGCGTAAGTGCAAGTAATATGTTGTCGAAGTTTTTCCAGAATCGGATGAGCAATACGCAGCGCATAAGAGACATACAGACAAACACTCATTTTTATTTATATAGATATATCAACAATCGACTTTATATCGGTAATCTTTTCTTTTTGAAGCTGCAACTGCAATATTTGCAAAATATTTATATACAATTTTGCAAAATTGTTGTACCTATTAGCCATTAAAATTCTATTCTGATATGGTTCTTCCATCAGTACTTCCTCTACTTACTCTATAAACAACTTTCTCCAGCGTTATATCATTCTAGTTTTTTTTATGGGTTTATTGTTAATTAGCTGCCTTTGTCGATGACTTTACCAGCCAAAATCAGTGGTTGCTAAAAATTTCAGTTAAATATTTTGTGTAACATTTTCTAATACTTTTCACTTCAAATATATTGCTTAGTATATGCTCAAAACATTTTGTGAGCATTCATTGCTAAACAGAAAAAAAAATTATATGGAAAAAATTAGCAGAATTGAATAGATAATTTTTTGAGTTTTAAAATGTAAAAACGGTATTTATGTTATAATATTTTAGAAACTGTTACAAAATATACCGAAATTATATTTAATTCATTAAAAAAATGTTTAATCATTGTGAATTTCATATTTTCGCCCTCAAAGTATATATACTCAAAGCTTGGTTACCTTGATTTGTACAGCGCAGACATACGTATACACACACATCCATATATATTAGCAATTGAAGTAAGAAATAGATAACCCCCACATATAGTTAAAAAATAGTGATCTCATTTACCAATGATTTATAGAGGATGAAATATATTTTAATTCTAGAATCCATATTCCGCTTGTTTCTTCAAATTTATTATTATTATTTCTGTTTATACGTGCTTGTTTCCTAAATGCTCTTCTTTATCCTGAAAATCCCAACTATTTACACCAAAACAAATGCTGTCCTAAAATACAACTTATTTTAGAGTGTTTGAAGTAATAATTTTTAAAAACTTTATCAATAAATGAAGATTTTTGGTAAGAAAAGTGAGAAAAAAGAGAAACGGTACCTGCAAAATTAAAAAAAAAAAGAAAAAGGGAACGAAAGCTTACCGATGTTTTTGCTTTTTTATGTATAACTACATCTGTATTTTTTGATTAAGTGAATTATTTTTTCTAGTAATCACTTCATATTTTAATATTTACAAAGTATTAAGCTCATTATTATTAATTATTGAATAAGGTTGTATAAGAGATTAAAAATTTATTTGGAATAAAATGTTTTTTATGCTGCGTATAAAAAAATTATAAACTAAAAGTTAAATTTAAAATTGCGTATAACTAAAAGTTTACTTTTTTACACCTAATGCAAATTATCACAGTTTTTTAAAATAATGAAAAAACTAAACAGTAAATGAAAAATCATAACTATTTTAATCAGTTTTTATTAAATTATCAATTTTAATATAGCAATTACGTCAGCAGATGACATTTCTCAAAGAATGGAAACAAATGGTTTATTCTTATGAATTGTATTTTTAATTACTGAATCCATTGCACTCGGTTTTTATTAAATTCTCGATCTTAATACAGCAATTACGTTAGTAGATGGCCTTGGTCAAAGAATCGATACAAAAGGTTTATTCTTATGAATTTTATTTTTACTTATTTAAGCTTTTGCACTCGATTTTTATTAAATTCTCGATTTTAATACATTGAAGAAGCCCATAGCATTTATCATTTCTTGATATGTTGTATTTATTTTGTCGTTTTTCTGTATCTTTCAAATTAATTGTTGCGTACTTTTTTTAATAAAGTCCACCTACATCTGTACCAAACCAAAAAGGGGCCACATGAGCTCAAGAAACGGTGGTTTGGTGTGGTGTTAAATGTTAAATGATCTTACTAAAGCAATTACGTTATTAGATGACATTGATCAAAGAATCATATAAATAGTTTATTTTTATGAATTTTATTTTTAATTATTTAAGCCTTTGCACTCGGTTTTTATTAAATTCTCGATCATAATGCAGCAATTATTTTAGTAGATGGTATGGGTCGAAGAATCATACAAATGGTTTATTCTTAGGAATTGTATTTTTAATTATTTAATTCTTTGCACTCGGACGGTGATTTAATTCAAAACGGTGCATCATTTTGACATTTTATTATTTTTAAAAAAAATTTATTGTTAAAAATTTCTAAAAAGTTGTAAGAAGACGTAGATTAATTTTTTGGGAAAACGAACTTGAAACTAATATATATATATATTATTATTCTGGGCTCTAAACAAAGTAGATATTAGAGAGAAATACCAAATATATACCAAGGTAGGAATTAGATATTCTACTTAGCATATCTAAACAAGGTAGGTATTAGGAGAATTCGCACTGAATTACTTTTCCAAGTGCAAAGGGTTTAAAAGTTCATTGAAACAAATGGTGGATTTATAGTCCTTTTAACCTCTTAACTGTTTTGCCCGCATACCATACTTACAACTATTTATCAAATTTTAATAGTTGTAAGCAATAAACCATTCATAACGTTTATAATTCAATATTAAAATTACTTCGAATTCATAGATAAGACAAGTATTTAATGGAAGTATTAAGAAAATATTTCCAAAATAGAAGGTGGTATCTTATTAGCTAATAAAGAAAATAAAACAGTTAAGTGAATAAATCAAAATCAGCTTTTCAGTATAGCACCATAATGAACATATTTAACTCTTTCGTCTAATATTTTCTGCAATAAAAGTTTTGACTCACTGAAGATTATTTGAAAGAAGCTTTGAATTCGAAAACTAGCGCATCGTTTTCATGCAGCTCTTTCACTGCAATAAACCGATTTGTCTTTTGCAACTCACGTTACCTTTTTCGTGTGGATTAGACATTGGCAGAAAAAAAAAGGAAACCAGAGTCTGAAGCAAACGTTAACTTGAGAGTAAACTATTAGTTTGGGGCCGAAATCTCTCGTGAGCTTGTTTTCCGAGGCCGTGTCGTAAGTAACATCAGACGAAAGTAGTTGCTATCGCCAACACTTTTGTTTCTGGACATGGGGAGAAAGAGTCGTATCCGCTATTCTTTACAGTGCTTGGAGGAGCACTTGTCCACGGGGGCTATCTCGGACTCTTTTTATTGACCCTTCCGGATGGCCAGGATCCTGAGGGGAGGGAGCACCATTACTCTCCTCGGACCTCTATCGCGATTTCCAATCATCCCAGGGGTTGCCGAGTCCCGCCAGGCGCCAATTAGGTCGCCAAAACGGTAGGACATGGATGGAATTGCAAATATTCGAAAACTCATCTGGACTATATCGGTAAATACATTGAGGTGGTAATAAAATTGCTTTCTTTTATGGGAAAAAAACGGGAATTTGAACTGCATATAAAAATGTGCCGATTTTAAACAAGATTAGCAAACATTGTTGAAAAGATGTCTATGCATTATTACAGATTGATCCTCCATCTGTAATAATGCATAGGTTTGATGTTAAAAATTCAGTTTTGCATGTGGTTGAAACATGTTGTTTTGTATGTGGTTGTGGTTTGATGTGGCGGCTCAGTTTTGCATGTGGTTCAGATTGCACAGAAAAATAACTGTAAAAACAAGACCGAAAAAGGGCAAATCAATCAGTTTCATTCCAATAGATATTCTGTATCGATGTCCAAATTCTCTTTATGAGATACATGGTAAGCGTGCAGCACTAATTGGAGTTTCCAAGCCATACTGCGTCAAGCATTTCAAACTTATAACATTATGTAAAAACATGCAGTTAGACATTATTTTCATATTTATGTTGATCATAGATATTTATATCGTGAAAGTGAAAATAATGTGGGGTCGTTTACCACCTAATTATGAAGGGACAAACCCTCTCCTGTAGGAGTTGTACCTTGACCGGTGATAGCCGTTAGGACTCATCCTCAGTTTCTGACGTGGCGATATGGTCAACCAAAGATTTATGTGTTCCTTAACTCGCATCGGAATAATCAGTTTGCTTCCTTTCCAATGACAGAAAGTACCACCTATGAAAGTATTTCAAAAGTGGCTGTTGGTGGGCCATAGGCATAAAACATATTTTCCTCCAAAGCTCTGTATCGATGATGATGGCCATCTAGCTTATGTCTAACGCTAGGTAAGATGAGGATATATCTTTTGCATTTACCATGCGTTTGACGAGTATATAAGACGAGTTTTGCGAGAAATCTGATCTTGAGCCAGGTTGAACTAAACGGCCATTCATAAAAACTAATGAATGATTCGGCGGTGAAACTACCTCTATTCCAATAATAAAAGAATAATAAATCCATATTGATATAAATATGGATTTATTATCCATTCAAAGGATAATAAATCCAATGAATGGAATAAAAAATCTATATGTCCTTTATTCATTTATATTTCTTTATATTTTATTTATTCATTTATTTATATTTACTTATTTATTTTTTATATTTATTTATATATTATTTAATTATTTAGGTTTTATTTATTTATTTGTTTATATTTTATTTTCCCATTTATTTATTTTTCTTATTCTTTTATTTATCTTCCTCTCTGTGCTTTAATTTTATTTTTCTGTCTTCAAAGTTAAACTGCCTATTTTTGACAAATTTTATTATTTACTAATTATGTTTCAATTATACTTTTACAATGGAATATTATATAGACTCTTCCGCTTGAGCCATTTCACTTTTTGTATTTACTGCAGCCTCTTTATTTTATTTCAATTTTTTCTGCGCAGCCATTATCTTTTTTTTTTTTTTTGCATCTTGTAAATATGCATAGGAAAGTTATATTTGAATAGCGAGTCTTTTGATAGTTATTTAAATTCTAATTTTTTTAATTATAAGCTTTTCGCCAGTGTAACGCCAGTTTCGGCTCACACCTAATCATCATCAGAATTCTCGATATTACACTTAATGGCATCATAAGATAAATGTTAAACACAATATAAACATTGCAGAATTCAAACTAACGTGAGAGATCTCTCTGAAATTTTCATGCATACCCCCTAAATAAAGTTTTCTTATCCATCCTCCCTCCCACTTAATAATTGTGGAACTTGAAAAAGTCTGTAAACGCTATGAGTGCTCAGATTTGTTTTTTTTTTTTCATTGTCCCACACACGATCATTCTATAATCCGCAGTATGTTGTCACAAACTCCTCCCATCTTGGAACTCTGGAATCCGACTGCAGCGCCACCTTACTTCAGTTGATACCGAGACCTGCTAGCGAAAGCATCAATAGATAGTCTTCGGTTGAAATCGAAACTTACTACTGAAAAGCTTTTGGTTTTAAGTGTTATTTTGTGTGCGTGACGTAAAAATAAATGTTTCGTCTCCAAGATTATGGATTATTTGTGTGAAAGTGAAATTATTACTCAACTATAGTGGTGGTCCTGGAAGATAAAGTAAGGCTGATTATGTTCATTTGAATTATTTTTTCATCACTTTTTGCTGATAAAATGATATATGTTGAAACAACAAGAATGTATATTCATGACCTTTTTTTCAATCAATTGGAAGCTCGACCCAGAACTAAATTTTTCTTAACAAGACCACATAACAAATATCATAAATCTAAGTTATTGCGTTTTGCCATGCTTGTTTGCATGCGAATGTATAGACTTACAGACGGTCAGTGCATGGATGTCATTGATTTAAAATTTATACAGTAAAATGTATGGATGAAAATAAAAATATTAAAACTGCATATCAAAATTTATCTACCTAGATTTTCCGAACTTGCGAAACTTGCACTCAAACGAACAAATTTCTATGCATGGATTACGCTTAACTCAAAAAAGGGGTGTTAGTGTATCTTAAACAATGCATATTAGTACAGGATAATGCGTATTTGTACCGGTTGTTAGTGTATGCATATGCATATTTGTACAGGATAAAGTCGACATCCAGTACAAATTTGCATACCACCCCAATCCTTGTGGACTAATAGGTTTCTGAGCTATGGAACTCGTTCTAAAATAACCCTCATGCAGCTCAAAAAAGGGCGTTAGTGTATCTTAAACAAAGATAAAGCAGGAATTTAATAAGTTACTATCGGTCTTAATAGTCTTAATGGTGCCAATGTTATTCTGGGTCTCACAGATGATTTATTTTTCTTTATAAATGAAAAAATAGCAGTCAAGATCGATTAACAATTTCTATGGACAAATTTTAAGTCGTTTCTAAATTGGAATTTTTTTTCAAAATTATGCCATTTCTATGAATTTAAAAAAAATGAAATTTTATCTTTAAAAATTAAAATGGCGGGTTAGATTCGGGCATACGATTACAATTTCTTTGTTTTTAAATTTATTTTTTAAGTCGAAATTTAATTTAGAAAACAAAACAAACGTAGAAATATTTAAGTATCTTAAGTGTAACTATTTTCTTAATTGGGTAGAAAAAACAATTAACCCTTTCAGACACGGTTCAACACTGTACATTATTTTGACGTTTCAATTTTTATTTTTCAAAATAACTGCAGAATGGTAAAAAGATGTGAATTTTTTCTTCTGATAATTCAAGAAATAACTATACTTCATTTTAGAGGAACACACGATTTATTTTAAAACAGGTCTCTCATATAGCTAAATATAGCCATATGAGGACGGTTTCTGAGTGCCCTCCTCCTTCTTCAAGGTTCCATGATAAACCAACTGGAGCTATTTGACCTCAACAGATTTAGAGGGCACTGGGACGGTGTACTTCTTCTGTAAAATCGGGATTTGCTCCTAAAACCCTCCAGTCCCGAAGCCTATAACTTATGAATACGCCACGGCAGCGTTAAAATCCCTCGAAAAAATTTATTAAAAATTTTCAGATATAATTTTATTTTGAGCCGTTGTTGTAGTCGTCGTCGTGTCCTTGTTAACACGGAAAAGAGTTACGGTGGCCTCTGAGGGTAAAAACCCCTGAGCCCCTGAAGGCAGAAATCTGACAAAATCTCATGCTACAATCAGTATCATTAAAGAAGCATTTTTAAATGTAGGGGAAAAATGTAAAATTTATTTCTGCGTAACAATATTTTCGAAGACATCGTGGAAAAAATTTATTTAGTTTAATTTTAAATTAATTAAAATTTCAAAAAAAATCGCTCCCAAGTGCACATTTTTATACCCCAAAGTATATACAGCAAATAGCCTGTTAATTTCACAGCCTTAAGTCAAATTGTCTGACCTATAAAACACCAAAATACATGCACACATACATTCACACACTTTTGTTATTAGTAAACACGCTTTAGACGAATATATTTCAGAATTCAATATTACTGTAAATCTGGAAATGAATTTTCCACAAATTCATCATTAGATTATGCCTCTCATATACAAAATACAGCGATAAGTTGATATTTATAAAAATATTGTGCAATCACAAGGAACACACAATTGTGCAGAATTTCAGAGCTCTCATACATCAGGCAGAAAATAAGAGAGAAATTACAAAATCCTCTTTTTAAAAACATGAAACAAATGAAGTGAAACAAAAAAAAATCGAATTATTTCAAATAGATTTCAGATTTATACGATAAAGGACTAATAAACAGCCCCAATTTAATTTTGAAATCTATTCTATAGGACCAAAATATTTTTAAAAACGATAACACGGCAGAGGATATTGTAAGCCAACGTGCGCAAGTCGGATTTTTGAAGATGCATATTATTATATTAATTAATTGTAATTCATATGCATTGATATCAAAAGATCAGGCACAAATCCATTAAATAGAAGGAATTTGAAGGTCTTGTCTCACAGAAAAAAAACAGCTCTTAACACGTTGAATGCCACGGCAATTTTTAGAAATCTGGCCTAAAATGAGAATTTAATTTTAATAAGATTTTTTGTTCATTTTTTAATAAATTTTCTGTTCATTGAAGCCAGCATAGATTTCTTGCTGCCATCTGTCGATATTAGCACTGATATACTACGAGTTTATTCGTAGCTGCACAAAAATGGCGAGTAAACACAGTACGAAATAACTCGTAGTTGGCGTCCTTGAAAAGAACGCAATCTAAGAGTTTTCTCATAGTTGGCAATCAACGTGTTAAGAGTTTATCCATCACTACTTACATTTTTGAAGTTGCAGTCTGTTTTACCCAGGTGAAATCGCGTCCGAGATGGCGCTATATGACAATGTCAACATAAGAGCAGATAGAAAAAGGCTCTAATAGTTAATTAGAATTTTTTTGAATGTTAAATCGCGTTTTTCCAGGAAAGAAATCTATGTAGATAATATTAAAAGAAAAAAAATTAAATATAAATACATAAGTATATATAAAAGATAAAGCGAAAAGTATGATTGGAACGAAGAATGCCCCCTTCATGTTGTTCTGAATACTATACTATACTGCCCACATTTCGAAGTGAAAGCTGAATTAACTTATTCTAATAGTTAGTTATTGAATATTTTTGTACAAAATTTCTTTTTTTTTCTGTCAGGAAAGAAGCCTATATGGATAAACTTATATAAAACTTAAACTTATCTCATAGTTGGCAGCCAACGTGTTAAAAACAAAATCGGTGATTCAAAAATTGAGAAATGGAATTCCATTCCCGAAGTGAGCAGAAAAAACAGACGTCCGAACTTTCTCGCCGCCAGACAGAGGGCGAGTCTGCCAAAGTGGATCCCCCTAACCCTTTTGGTCCGCCATACAAAATGCCAATCAATCACCGTTTCGATCACGTGTCAATGAGGCCGCTTGCCGAGATTGCAGAAAAGCAGCGGCGGAAGTAGCGAAACTTCTCCAACTTTCTTTATTTCTCGTTCCGTGAAGGGTCTGAAGAAAAAGCAGCGACAAAAAAGGCAAAAAGAAAGAAAAGCGAAGGCTCAATATAGTAACACCCATTATCGGGTGTTTCATGTCAAACTCAGATCTTAGAGTCACAAAGCATGCTGAGACGTATTTCTTTTCTTTTTTTCTTTCTTTTTCGCCTTCTATTTACGAGAGGAGGTGAAAGGCTTCATCAGTTTTATAAGGTGGAGTGCAAGCAGAAAGAAAACAACCTTTTATTTTTTGGGGGTACTTTTATTTCCTTTTGACTTCTTCGACTCGAGTTGGCAAAGTTTTCATACGAAGTGGAGATTCTTGTAGTGAAATGGAAGAGTTAAACTTAAGTTTGGAATTGAATCGTAGGGTTGGGTAGATGCGATAGAGATCCAAAAAATGATTTCTCTATTATACTTTTTGTGTTTAACTCTAATTAGCATTATTACGGTCTTCAATAGTTGCCCTTTCGGTTTTGTTGTATAATCTTGTTGTTGTTGTTTACAGTAAGTATTTACTTTCTCATATGGGAATAATACCAAGAAAAAGTATTATAATCATCAAAAAATTCAAACCCAAGATTTTAACAAATGTCCGAAGTTCCCGCAGCTCATTTTTGAATTATGTCTGTGAACACAATAGCTGTTGTTGTTTGTAATGGTACTTCTCATTGATGAGCCCGTTGACTAACTCAGCGATTTTAATATTTATACAATTATTTACATGTCTTGTTTATTAGTAGCGCCATCTGAGGCCAAGAGTACGAATTAGCTACTACATTTTTAAGGGGCGAACTTCATTCATGCATTTTCATTCATCCACAGATCGGTATTTAGACATGAACCAGGGAACGATCACTTCTGATCCAGTACTTCCAGTGGTATTATTTTCGACATGAAGGATTTTGTGACCACAATAGAATTATACGAGTGCCAGCCACCACCACACACGGGTAGTCTCCGGCTGTCGGGTTCGAACTCACTATTAAACGGATGCGAATCCAACACCTTACCAGCCAAGATATCATGTTCCCGCATAATAACTAATAAACGCTTCTGGCTAGGAGAATGAGATTTATTATGTGCGTTTATTTTAGTCATTGTTAGTCATAATCAATCAAACTTGATGCATGCATTGATAAATTGCAATCATTTCAATCATGCTTAAAATTTAATTTGCGAAACTACAATGTGGTTATAGTTATAAACTTGTCAAATTTGTATTTAGGCTGTTTAACATTAGAATTTTTTTAAATATTTGTTTACTTTATTTATGCAAAAATGTTATATATGTTACGATTTACTTTTAATTTTAACAAGAATAAGAATGATAAACAATCAGATAATCCTTTAATTAATTATCCAGTTCTCCATACTTTCCTTCGAAATACTATACAATAATCAATTTATTTAACATCCAAATTTTACTTCAAATGATTCAAATGGTTTTTTTATAGGTGTTTTAAATCTTTAGAAGCATTGATAGTTACATTAATAAAATTGAATATTAACATCATTTTAAATTATCAGGTAATCTTTAAGAAACATTCTGTTTTCTTTTTAATTACGTACAAATTACAGAATTATATGCATTAAATTATAGAAGAACAAAAGGAATCAAGTGAAAATTGGATTAATAGTGCAAATAAAATAAAATTAAAAAATATTTTGAAATATTTTAAAAAGTAGAAAACATTTGAAAAACATTCCTAACAGAATTTTGCTTAGAATGCAATACTCTGCTCGTTAACACTGCAGTTGTAGGAAACACGCATTAAAATTTCATTATTATATGAATTCTCTCTACCTTGTTCTCTCCTCCCCCAAAAAATGTCTTTCATATATACATGTCTAAAAATTTACGTTAAAATATCTAAATTTGAGATTTTTAATAAATGACTTCCTTTTTTTTTTGTTTTTAATCGCTCAATCACAGTTTGTTTTAATTAAGATATTGTTCATCACATGATTGAATAAAGTTTTTGTTAAGTGGAATGAACCGTCCACACCATAAGAATAGTAATATTTGTTCTTCTTGAATGACATAAAAGAAAATGGAGTTCATGTTTTATGACTAGAGGAACATTAAAGGAATATTTGAGAGTTATGCTGGCATTATAACAGAGAGAAATTAAATATTCAATTAGAACCAATTATTTTCATATCAGCGATAGAAAAATCGAAAATAAATTTTTCAGCCTCAATACTTATGATAATTTGTTAACTTCTTGAAATTTAATTTCAATTATAATTTCTTTAGATTATACACAGCTTAGTTTATAATTCACCAGCGGGTGACCGAGCTCCGCTCGGAGAAAACATTGTGATTTATCAAAACAATATATGCCATAAGAAAATTTGTGAAACCATTGGTGAAAAGATAACCGGTTAAACCTCGACTTTTCATCGTCCACCAGCGAAATCATGTCTTGATGTTCCATTGGAAATCCCCATCTGCACTGGTCTCTTCCATGTTTGCTGACCATGCATGGAGCGCTTGGGTTCATATCACCACACGAGTTATGGATCATCCATTTCGAGATCAGTTCCTTGAGTTCCGGATCATCTTCTGGAAAATTTATTAGTTCGCCATATTGGCTATAGATGGCAGCACGTTACCGCTTGAAACCTATTAGCCATTATGGCGAACTAATAAAGTTTGAAAATATCCTATCTGTAACTCCGAACTGCTCGACCGTAGCGCTTCAAAACCGGCTCCAATCGATTCCTCGTGGCCAAAAACCCCAGACCCCAAGTTTACCGGAGTTTATTAATTCTGGGGCGATTTTCGACTTGGCAACCATTCTTCGTATTATAGTATAAGATTCATATGTAATATTATGTAATAGAATATGTAATAGACTTTATTTATGTAATAGAATATTTCTAGACTTTCGTTTACAAATAGAGCAGTGATCATTACCTTTACTTGAACTTTCAAACATAATCTAAAATATTTAAATTATATTATTGTTATCAATATTAAAACTACATTGATTAACTTTAACATAATGCCCACTGTCTCAAACAGAGGAAATTATATTAAAATTTTATTTAAAAACTAGCCGCCTTTGGCGACCAACTGGTTCGCCATGAGTAATGCGTTCTAAAATTTTCAGTTAAGTCACATATTCATTAGCCTTGAAGTAATTCCGGGCATTGATTGGCCTGAAATTAAAAACGTTTTTTTTTTCCGTGATGTTGCCAAGATATTAAATATGTTTTTTTAAAGAAAGAGAAAAAGGAAAAAAAATTGAATAAATGATTTAGATGTTGCAAACGATTATAGAAACCTTGGCTTTGCATTTATTTTTTAGGAACTATCACATTTTATAATGGAAAAACAATATTGAATTAATGATACAGACATTTCAAACGATTATAGAAATATGCCATTAAGTCGGGATTTCAATGCATATCCTGTCTAAATACAATCAGGTTTCCATAAATAAAGAAGATTTGTTGAATAAATGATTTAGATATTGCAAACGATTATAGAAATCTTTGCTTTGCGTTTATTTTTTTAGAAAATATCTCATTTTATGTTTTATTTTATCCAGTCAGGTGTTAAAAGTATCATTTCTACAGACTTGATTTACTATGTTAGTTTTTTTTTTATTATTATTTGAACTTTCGTCTTTGTTTTCTTTTATTTTATCCAGTCACGTGCTCAAAAAAACATGGTTAAAATATTTCTTTAAAAATTCGCTAAAAATATAGGCTTAAAGTTATACATTAAAACACTGATACCATTCGAAAGCTAATTTTTTAATCTTTAAATTGATGTAAAAATCATGTTTGTGCGATCATATTTTCGGAAGTTATAGCGGAAAAGCGTCGAAATTTCGCTTAAATTTTAATTAATTCAAATTATAATTAAAATTTCGAAAAAAGGGCTCCAAGGTGCACATTCCCGGCCTCCAAGATATACATGTACCAAATTTGGTAGCTGTAGGTCCAACGGTCTGACCTGTAGAGCGCCAACACACACACACATTGAGCTTTATTATAAGTATAGATGAGTGGATAATTATGCATTATTTACAAGATTAACTATTAATAATTTTTCTTTCTACTAATTATCAATTCTGCTTGATTACATTTTATACTATCTAAAAAAACATTTAATCTTTATCAAAAGAACGAAAATGTATTTTACATTTAAACTGCCTGATAATAATAATATTTAATCTCCTTTGGTCATACAATACCCCTTAAATTTCATGTTTCACATCCAATGAATACAAATAAATTTAAAATGAAGTCTCTCAAATAGTGGGTATTATCAGTCGCTGGGGGGGGGGGGGGGGTTTTCATCTTTTTTATAAATATTTCAAAAATAATTTTAGATAAATGTTAAATTTTCTCAATTTTTTTTAATATCTAAACTTTTAAGTCAAATTTATTTCGTCATTTTGGTATCGTCAAATAATATCCTTTTGACAAGAAAAAAATTATTTTTAGTTATACATACAACAGTTTCTGAGATGTCTTCTAAAATATACAAAATAGAAATGTCATTTTTCAAAATTTACATTAAAGTTCCTAAAAATTACTTGGGTATCTAATTTGATGGGGGAAATCAGTTCAAAGAAAATAAAGGAATAGGCATAGTGAAAAAATTTCGAATTAGAAGTTAATTAACTCGAATAATCCGCTAGTAAATCCTAAGTCCTTGAATCATTTTTAAATATACCAGTTTAAAGAAAATGAGATAAAGAAAGATGAGATGAAGAAAATTAATTTTTAAAATAAACAAATAAATATTAATAGATAGTAATGTTAAGGTTAACAAATAAATATTAATAGATTATATTAATAGTGCTGGTTATTCAACAGCAGAGTAAATTTAATCCCTATTAATGATAAAGGAAAACGTGTATGTTTTTGTGTGTGTTTGCGCCATGAAAGCAGAAAGCTTTATCTAGAAATAGTTTTCCCACAATAATCCCGATAACAATACTGAACAAAGCAGATTTTTATTTCAATTAAAACATTTTTAAATTGTTTTTTAATAGGATCCATTTAATTTATGCGCAAGCGTTTCCTAAATTTTGGATTTTTTTAAATGATTTTTTTTTGGTATTTTTAACAATAGATTTCATTTCTGCTCTGATGATCAAACTATTTTAAGAAATAAAAAATAAAGTTGAAATACCTGGTAATTATTAGACAAAATATCTTGAAAGTTACTTTTTAATAGCATCATTTGGCATCGAGAACTCTATTAGGTAGTCTCATTTATAAAAAAAACAGATAATATACAAAATTATTAAAATAACACAGTTTTGATCTATGTTACAATTCCATGCTTAAAATTAATTTCTTAAATTATGACCATTAAGCTATGTTTAAGACATTTAATTGGATATAACGTAAAATATAATCTTAAAAATGTTACCAACAAATCAATAAATCTAATATTAATTTAATTATCATATAAGCATTCGTTTAGTTCTTCATTATAGCTGACTTCTAAATTTGACTATTTTTTTTTAAATCTGAAGCTTTCTGTGGCGTGCTTACTCATTAGATTAGAATTCAGTAAAAACGTATTTTTTCGCTTCGATTAATAGCAAATGAACTTCGTTTAGCGACAAATTCCGCATCACGCATTCGCTAAAGATACAGGAAACGGGGCGACGACATGACCAAGAGCAACAAAAGTTCCTCCAAACCTTTTCCACTTTAATGCTGTTGTTTTCGGTATAATTTATTGCTGGTATGCTTTTGGCGAAACGTGTTTCAAATTCTTAGCGGGCGAGCGCCGCTCTTATTACACCGAGGCAGAGAGCGCGGATTTCGAAATCCTGTTAACTTCTCTCCTGACTAAGATAACTTTAATTGTTATTGCACTTTAATTACATGTAAATGAACTCTGCAAGAGGTTTCATCAAAACGAATTTAAATTCGCATTTACCTAATTGCGTTCGCTCCCCGAGCGGGGATTAAGAGAAATTTCGCCAGGCCCTTTGCACCGGGTCATTTATACACACATAATCAATTCCATTCGCATAGCTATGCGAAGAATCACAAGTCGCATCCTTGGCTCCTAAATCACTTAGCTTTGGCGAAAACTGAATTAATAATTGGAATCGGTTCTGTGAATAAATCAGACCGGGTTTATAGTTAGTGACCCGTGGAGACACTCTATGGCCAGATTAATGAAAGGCATGCCATGGACAGAGCCTGAAATGGAAAATGAATATTGAAAGGATTATTGAAATCGAACTCCCCATACTTTATATGAATTTCTAAAGACACTAACAATGGTAGCCCGTTCATCTTACGGAATTCAAACGATCTTATAGAAGATTATTTGCAATGAAATTATGAATATAGTGCTGATTGCAGGAGAATAAAATTTTAATTGGAATAGTTTTTCTTTAAAGCAATTTTTCTTTATTGCTTAAGGAAAGGTTTG
>JAPMOQ010050226.1:316957-328418 GCA_026543055.1 Argiope trifasciata
TTTTTTCCCTTAAACTAATTTCTTTCGTGTATTATGCTTTATTTGTCTCCCGTATTTAACGGTTTTAAAGTGTTTTTCTGCAAAGTAAATTTGCTTTATCTAAAAAAAAAATATTATCTGCATCCTTTCACAGTGTACCCAAAAAAGATTGTTCGTTTAATAGTATTGAAAAGGAATTTCAATTTAAGATATTCAATACATAAAAGATGAATTCATTCAACGCCTAAGGCCTATAAAGTATTAACGAAAGAGATAAAAAAAATTATTAAACAATAAAAAGGAGAGAAATTGTGAAACTCTCTAGTAAATGAACAGAGCAAAAGCTTATTCCAAAATAAAAGAGGGATTGTATTTGTATTGTAAGCGGTTTAACGAGAAATAATTTTAAAAAAACTTTTGATAAAAGTTAATGCTTCTTATTCTTGAAAAGATTTTACGAAAACTCTGGATATTGTTTTTTTTTAATTCAAATTTCGTTCTAAAGTAATTTGTTTGTATTGAATCATCGGAAGAATTCGAACATTACTGTGTACATTGAAAGAAAATCTTTAGTGTTCATAGATTTATTTCTTATACATGGGGATCTTCTCTAATCACGCTGTAATACCTTATTTTCAAACCGTTAGAGATAGGTATAAATTTTCCACTTAGAAGATGTATAGAATTTAATGTATCGTTTGAAAAATTAACTGTACTGTTGAAAAAAATTACGTTCCTTAAATTTTTTTTTGCATTACTATCATATTGCTGTCTTTCACAAAATATTTTTGACACACTAATGTATTTTTAAAATGGTCCCACCCGTGAAAAAGGTTCCACTTTAAAAAAATGACTCCAAAACTAATTGGTTTATAAAACTTGTGGTAGTTGCATTACTCTATTTTCTCTATTGTACGTATATTAGATGGTAATGCCTGATTAGGTACTCAACCCATAGTGCATTGTGATTTTAAATACAGGGTGATTAGCGAATAAGCCCTGATTCAAAATTAAATATCTCTACAGAAAAGATCGATAGAATTATGCGGTAAACTGTACGTTTATTAGCAAAACTTTAAAAATGGTGTACACAAGTTAGAAAGTTTATTTACAAAAATCGTTAACAGATGGCTCTCTGCACTGAAAACTCTCTCTGAAAGGAGTAAAGAAAGCAATAAAGTGATGCGGTCTTTGCAACCAAAATACAATTTTTTCAAAATGTTCACCGGCGTAATCGAACAATGAAATTTGACATCACGTCTTGCAATATCTCAACGGAAATGGAATCACATGCAACACCAATCAACGATTCAAGCTCAACTAGAGTGGAGGGATTGTTTCTATAGACAGTGTCTTTCAATGCTCCCCACAGAAAGAAGTCGCAAAGAGTCAGATCGGGAGTCATTTTTCATTTTTGACGTCACACTGAAAGCGTCTATGGGCATTGTGATTAGAGCGCCATCTGTTAACGATTTTTGTAACTAAATTTTCTAAACTTTTGTTCAGCATTTTTGCAGTTTTGCTAATAAACGTACAGTTTACCACATAATTCTATCGATTTTTTTGTAGAGATATTTAATTTTGAAACCAGGACTTATTCGCTGATCACCCTGTATAATGAGATGATAAGCTGTTCTGTTAAGCTACGCACGTAAATGTCTTTTTTTTTTGTGTGTGTGTGTTTGTTTAGTGTGAAATGTGATAGTTAAAGGCATGTTCCCAAAAACATAAAGTGCTGTTGCTTCTAGTGCATGGATTATAATAATATACATTCATGCACAAGTTTGGAATTCATTTAGACAATCAACAGCTGTCTGGATGAAGCATTGTATATTGTGGATATTTTTGAGTAATCCTTAGATCAATCTGCAATCGTTTAAAATAGGGATATTCAAGGTTTCGCAACTTTATACGGTTTAGTCTCATGAAACTTTTATCCTTGAAAACGTTGTCAGTAATATTTCACTGAAAGGTTCCAATCGATTGAAGTCTGTCTGTACGTAAGTTTAAATATCGCCGTGTTGGATTTAAATGCGCAGCATTAAGATTGCATTTTTCGACATTCTCGATTCAGTGTGTGATATATTGGCCCTTACTTTTTTCTTGTACATTTTTTTTAAAAATACGCTACTTTATACTTAGTTTTCATGATTATCTTAACTTGTTTTACTTTGAGGTATCTGACTATGTTCAAAGGAATATTTTTGAAAAATTGGATTTTTTAAAAACTATTTAAAATAATGGATTTTAGATGTACTGTCAATTATAATACAAAACAATATAAATACAACAAAATTATTTGAAAATATAATATATTTTTAGAAATAGGAAAATATAGTCAAATTTAATGAAAATTAACTGAAACGGTTAACACTCTACACAAAATGGTAATGCAGCAATCCTATTTTTCTTTGTGCACAAGTTATGGAATATAATAAGGAACGAAATGAAGCAAAATATAAGAAACGTTTTGAGATGCAAAGAAGTTACGGATAAAAATATACGTATATATGTACTTATTCCTTAAATTTACAACTTAATTTTTCTAAAAACACCTATAAATGAAAAGTACTTCACCAACAATAAAATTTTTACTTCATTCCATTGCTATTGCGTGTGTTATTTAGAACACATGTTGAAATTTTTACTTTAATACCTCTATTAGTTTTTGTGATATCATGTTAATAGTGGAGAATTTTTATGAAAATTAAAGTGTTAAGAAAACTGAAGTTTTAGCTGGAAAAATATGTGAGCCTGGATGATAGGTCAGGACTTCCTTTTATTTGAAAAGATAATTTGTTTTACACAGAGGAAAGTCTGAACTACAAAAAATAACAATTTAAAAAAATTCACCAATGTATTCGATAACTAATGTTTTTCACGTAGTCGGATACCTTAAAAACAAATCTCAAATACAAACTAATTATTGTAAGTTATTTTTCATACTCTTTGTTAGTAAAAAAATTCATGTCATCAGAAAATTTTCGATTATAATCATTTCAAAAAATATATCTAAATGTTTAATACATTTACTTTTTTCTCCCTCAGGCTGTGGCAACGGCAAATACCTGGACATCAATCCAGACATCTGGAAGATCGGCGCTGACCGCTGTGCCGCTCTGACTGCTGCTGCCAGAGCTAAGAACTTCGAGGTTCTGACGAGTGACAACTTGCACATGCCTTTTCGCGATGAAACCTTTGACGCGGTGCTCTCCGTAGCGGTCATCCACCACTTTGCGACAACTGACCGACGAGTGGCGGCTATTAAGGAACTCACCAGGGTCCTTAGGATTGGAGGAAAGATCCTCATCACGGTCTGGGCCATGGAACAAAGGCACAGAAAGGTGAGGAATTAATATCGAAAAGATTCAAGCCTTCCTTAGCGTTATCTTAGATAAGATTGAATTATTAGCTCTAATTGAATATGCTAAATCTTTTGGTTGATTAATTCCAGAATTTACTTAATGAATTTGCGAATTAATTTTACAGTTGATGCACAAAGCTGGCAAAAATTACCAGACGTCAGAAATTGAAACTATTAACTGAACATTCAAACGAATTTCTGCAGCTGTTCATTTTTTTCTCATTATTTTAAAATCTTACTTATGGTTAAAAGTATAAAGTTCAATGTGCATATGTGTGTGTGTTGGCGCTCTACAGGCCAGACCGTTCGACATACAGCTACTATATTTGGTACATGTATACCTTGGAGTTGGGGAATGTGCACCTCGGAACCCTTTTTTCGAAATTTTAATTAAATTTTAATTAATTAAAAATTAAGTGAAATTTTGACGTTTTTGTGCTAAAAGTTCTGAAAATATTATTGCATAAAGCTTATTTTTGCATCAAGTTAAAGATTAAAAAATTAGCTTTCTAATGGTATCAAAGTTTTAACATATAACTTAAATTTCTATTTTTAATTCATAATCAGATGGGTATGATAGGTTACAGAACACATGAATGATAATCCTAAAGTTTTACGTACACTAATTTGTTGAAAAAAATCACAATAAGGAATACTAATTTGTGTAGAAGAAAATTCGGTTATCTTTCTCCATACATACACGTTTTGTGGTTATCTAAATAATTCAGCAATTTTATATGAAATTTTCGATATCCAAATCTTAGAATATTCATGTATTTGCTTACTTTGAAAGAAGGAATCAAATATCATCATCAATTGATCTCTGAATTTATCTCATAGAACAAAATTAGTACCATCTACATACTTTCCTATTTGGACATTAACTGGAATTATTCAATTTAAGAATTGAAATATAGTTATTAGATGATGTTATGAAGTGAAGAATCACATTTAAGAATATACATATTGAGATATTGTTTACTTTAAACCCTTCAGAAGAAATTCTAATGCTGCCTTTTTCAAAAACTCACTGTAACATTATTGTTTTTTCTGTTCTACAATGCAGTGAAGAATTTTAAATCTTACAAAGCAAATCATACATTACTAGTAGCGATCTCTTAATCCATATGCACCAATTCCTCTCAGTAATTCTCCATATCATTTAATTCTCATTCCTATCCCCAAATTCATAAAATTCGAATCCCTGACTGCATCATATTATCATCTTTGATTGCAGACACTGCGCATTTATCAAAAAATGACATAGGCTTCTCTAAATTTGTATTTCATTTTATAAGAAAACATACCTTGTGGTAGATAAACTAAATCTAACAAAAACACGAAATGCCGGGCCACTTTAAACTCCACCAAAGTCAATGGTGCGTAGTTCGATATACGACTGCTTAGATCGGTTACTGTAATGTTAGATAAGATAACTTTTAAGATCTGTTACTGTTCTTGATGAGGGATATTCCGCCATCTGGCTGCAGAGATGAAGGCAAAGGCCTAACGCGATGGCCGAGTAAATAATGGCTGAAAAAGAATAGAAAGAGGAAAAATGGCCGTCGAATTTGATCTTCGGACTCTATTAAAATTTCAGTTCTGTGTAATTTCAGTGTAAAAAGTAGTAAAATTAATATATTTAGTCAAGTCAATGTGGTGTCAGCATTATTATGCTTTTAAACATTGACCAGAGCATGATTAAAACCACGAAAATGTGCAAAACAAGCTAGAGAGGGCTTTATAAATTGCATGTCAAATTGAACAAATCAGGAAGGAACTGGAATATTTATAATGATAAAATAATTCGTGATATTATTTGTGAATTTGTTTGTTACATAACAGATAATTATATTCAAGCATATTATATAAATCATATTTAAATTATGTCCAAATCGATTCGTCTAACGTTGAAAAAGATTAGACAGAGTTACAAATAATATAAATCTCCTGGGTTATTTTCTTCCTTATTCGTCCATTTCTTCTCTTTCTTTTCTTTCCTTTAAATTTATCCTCTTTTTTTCGCTTATTAAGTTGAATAACGCTTTTTTTTTACTTCTAGACATTTTTACCATATCTGAAATCATGCGTATTTTGTGCCCAGATAGAAGTCTTTTGAGGAAGGAAACCGCTGGAACAATTCTTTTTCATGTATTATGCATTGTCTCTTTCACAGAAAAATGATGTATATTAAGAAACATGAGCAGTTAATATATTATTATTGAAAATTCCATAAATTAAGCGACAATGAAAAGATTCGGTGTAGTTGGTGTATCGAGAAAGTTTAATAGCCTCACTAACAAACAGACTTCATTCAACACGGAAACACAAACACTTAGACAGCATTAAACATAGCTTAGCTTAACTTAGACATAGCTTAAAGAGCAGCTGGATTCAAACAAGAACAGCACTTTCAGCTTATAGAAGAACACAAATGGCAAATCAATAGCAAACAACTGTAACAGCAGAAGGTAGTTAGAGAGGGCCCAGGAGGGAAAAGCACGTAATTATTCAATCCCACAAATATCTCATTACCATTGTGAACTCCCTTGAGCTGTTCTCGACTGTTAATTCGCTACTGACTCGACTACACGACGGGCTACTCAGTATACGGTACGACGCTACCTCAAACAATACTTGATTACAAATTCGGCACACTACTCAATATTCGGTTAGTATGACAGCATATCACTGCCTAGTTGTTTGAACTCCATTTAATTGATTTACATCAGCTAGGTGTGCTGCATTTTTTTATAGTTTCCAACGTAGGCACAGAAATATCTAAAAGCTTCGCTGTTATTCACGTTCTAATGATCCTATCGGCCACCAAATTGATCGTATTGGTTCTATCATGTTGATCTTGGAATCTCATTTTGCAAAAATTAAGTCGTCAAGCAATCACCAAGGCAAATATAACCAACTAAACTGGGAAGCAACGTTCCAATATCTAACATTATGAATAACGAGATGCCGTTTTGCGACAGTAAATGCAGCAAATTTATAAAGTGTTTCATATTAGTAAAATTTTTTGGTAAATTTGGCATACAGTATTTTCATATAACAGTTGCTATCTAAGTTAAAGAAACTTTTATGATTACAGATATAATTAAGGAATTGTGAAAATATTTGTCTAGACAACACCGATTTCGTTTTAAAGTAGCAGATTAATGTAGCAAAATTATTTCTTTGGCCAGGAAAGCCTGGATGGCAGGTCGAGGGATTCGCATCCTTTGGATTGTGAGTCTGAAACTACCTGCCAAAGATTCTCCGTATGTAGTGGTGGCTGGCGCACGTATTAATCTGACATAGTTACAAAAATGGCAAACAATAGTCGAGAGTAATGCACTGGACACATTGGATCAGAGGTGATCGTTTTCTGGTTCAGGTTTAAATTATGATCTGTGAATGAGTGAATGAAAATCGTTCTGTAAAATGGGTTGTGACAAGTGAGAAGCTAAATTGTATTCTTAGCCAAAGATGGCGCTACTGAAAAAAAAGAGGAGTAAAAATTTCGGCTTAAAATCGCTTATTTAGTCAGCGGGTTGTCTATGACAAGGGTCATTAGAAACAACAACAAATATTTCTGATGATGTAAGATTAATTATTTGATATGAAATGAAGGCTCAAAAGTAGAATTTAAATAAATACCTTTTCCACTATTTATTTTAATGCTTCCTTTTAATACCATGAGGTTTAGAAAAAATAATGGAAATTATTAAAAAATGGCATAAAATAAATTGAATCTGCTCGTGATTACTTCATTTGAATATTATATATATATATATATATATATAAGAAATATATATATATAATATAAGAAAAATGCAGTGTTTTGAACAGATAGAGATAATATTGTTTTTTCTAAAATTCATCTAAGCAAATAACTTAATTTTCATTTAAAAAAAATTTCGACAGTATGCGATTTTTTTCAACATATATGAAATAATTGCAAAAAAATGGAGGTTGGTTTAAAAAAAATTAAAGTTCTTTTTAAAAAAAAAATTATTATGCTCGTTTTATATGTCATGATACAAAAGCTGACATTTGTTAGATACAGAAGGATCGATAATAATTCTCTTATGGAAAAAGCAAAACAAATGAAGCATAGTATGTCACAAATGTCAGCTTTTATACTGACAATAATTTCATTTTAGAATACAATCGTGCTTTGAATGGTTGAACATGATAAAACAGTGACTATTGTAGTTCAAGAACAAAAATAATACATACAAAACTAAACTATTCCTTTAAAACTTAGCAAAAGGAATTTTTTTTTCTAGATATTCTCTGGCCATTTCTACGATAGATTTTTATTCGTCTGTGTAGCTCAAAAAATTGAATTTAAAAGGGCCTCTCGACAAAATATAATAGTTTGTCAAAAAAATATACCTGAAAAGCAGACAAAGAAATAGTAGATAGTTTCAACAAAACCCAGATAAAAAGAAAAGAAAAGGCTAATGTTAAGACATTTTATGCAAAGAATTCTAAAAATAAAATTATTTATAGTTCCAATGTATGATGTAGCCTCTTTTGTGAACTGTTTTTATATTTCGTAAGTATAATATGCTAAAATTTTCATTGAATTCAAAAATGTTTTTATGGGAATTGGAATGTTTTGTAGTATTTTATCTGAAGATCAGAAATATAAACTTTTAGTTTGAAAAATAATGGGGGGGGGGAAAAAAGAAAAAAAGTGTAAAAATTCGAACTCTTTAATACCAAAAATTTATTGTATTATTATTTAAAAATTATGAGGGAAATATAGTTTTGAATATAAAAGAAATAAAGTTAAAATTTTTAATAAAGTTAAAGTTTATTTATCTTACTTTTTATAATGATCCTTGGTTGTAGGTATATCTTTAAAATGTTCTTTAGACTGATTGATATACATGAATGAATTATTATGGAATGAATGCCAGATAAAAATTATATACCAGAAGAATTTTTATAAGTTCTAAATGAATCATTATGAAAGGAATTCCGAATGATAATTATATATCAGGATAAATTTCCCTAATTCTGAATGAAATATTATAGAATGAATTGCGGATAAAAATGATAAACAAGATAAATTTTTATAATTTATGAAGGAATTATTATTAATTTCACTCGACTGAAATAATTTTCATTTTTTTTTACTTGTGAAAAATTAACTATAAAATTACAGTTACAAAATCTTTTTTTTTAAACTTGAGCATAGTTCAATATTTTGACAAAATTCAAAGTATTTATTATTTATATCAAATATTAAAATTACCGCATATCAAGTCAACTACTGAAAACTATGTGATTTTAAATGTCATAAGCGATGTAATAAAAATACACTTAGTATTATCGTGATAAAATTCCACCATTGCAGTAAACAAATATATTTTCAATATGTAGGGTAAAACTTTTATGTAAGAAAGAACTCTTTTTATATAAAATGTTTTTTGCAGTTTTCATGAAAATGAGAAAATATGTTCCGTTAAAGAGTATCTCGTAGTTTCTCGTAAAATTATAACTATTATTAAAAGTAATAAAGAATGTTATTTTGCTTAAGTTATTAATAATTTTCAAAAATCATAAATTTAATTAAAAATTGTTTGCTGGAATTTAGAGAGGCTTTGCAACATGGAATATGAAGCTAGGCATTTTCAATAATATAATATTGGGTTGTTCGGAAAGTAATTTCGTTTTTTCCCGTCAGAGCACTTAATTACGTTTTTTCGAAACCAACTTCACACTTAAGCCGCATAACCATTATATGTCTTGAGAGCTGATATTGCAAGGCTTGTGTGTGAAAAAGTTCTATTAATTCTACGCAGTAGTTTTTGGTTGGTGCCCTTTTAAATATGGAGAGCAATAAGCAGCATTTTCGTCATATTTTACTTTTTTACTTCAGAAAAGGTAAAAATGCAGTTCAAGCCAGAAAGAAATTAACCGAAGTGTATGGAGAAGATGTGTTGACAATACACCAGTGTCAGAACTGGTTTGCAAAATTTTGATCCGGCAATTTTGATGTCGAAGATGCACCACGTTCTGGAAGGTCGGTTGAAGCTGATAAAGACAAGATAAAGGCATTAGTTGATGCAAACCGGCAAATAACAACATGTGAGATCGGTGAGATCTTAAAGTTATCGAATTCAACTGTTTATGATCACCTGAAAGGCCTGGGATTAACCTCGAAGCTCGATATATGGGTTCCCCATGTTCTCACGTAGAGAAATTTGTGTCGTCGCGTTGATGTCTGTGATTCGCTCCTCAAACGTCACAAAAATGATTCATTTTCAAAGCGCATCATTACTGGGGACGAAAAATGCGTTGTATATAACAATGTCAAACGCAAATGATCATGGAGCTGAAAAGATGAACCGGCTCAAAGCATTTCGAAAGCCAATATCATCAAAAAAAAGTGATGCTGTCTGTTTGGTGGGATTTTAAAGGAATCGGTTTTTTTACAGCTTTTACAGGATAACACAACAATTAATTCGAAGTCTACTGTCATCAGCTGGACAAACTGAACGATGCACTTCAACAGAAAAGGCCAGAGTAAATCAACAGAAAAGGTGTAGTGTTCCACCAAGATAATGCGAGACCTCTTACAAGTTTGGTCACTCGCCAAACGCTTTTACTGCTTGAATGGGATACACTTCCACATCCACCATATTCTCCAGATCTGGCGGCTTCGGATTATTATTTGTTCCGGTCCCTGCAAAATTTTTTGGACGGTAAAACCTTTACCTCAAATGAAGATGCCAAAAATCACCTGGATCAGTTTTTTGCCAGCAAAGACCAAAAATTTTATGAGCGTGGAATCATGCTACTACCAGAAAGATGGCAAAGGGTGTTGGATCAGAATGGCCAATACATAATTTAATAAAATGCTTATTCATTATACGAAAATCGTCTTTCATTTTCACTAAAAAAAACGAAATGACTTTCCGAACAACCCAATATAATTTTTTCTTTTTATCTTAAAGGCAGCTAATCAAGATTTGAATAAAGTTTTAAACATGAGAAACTTTCAAACTATTTTAAAAATAAAGGAATATCTTTCAAGTGTCTATAAAATAAATAAATTATATTTAAATATTTCCCTTTCTCAAGTTTTAGTTATTTTAAATTTGTTTTACCAAACAAATTTTTCTGCCGTCATGTTGTTTACTTTGCCACGCTAGCATGTATAATTGAAATAACATTCTATTGTACATTCCAAAGTTAAGTAGTTAAGAAAAAAATTAAATATTTAATTCATTTTATTTAATTTCATGAAACCTCTTACACTTCATAATAATAAGTTTTATTTGAAAATTTAAAAAAAATCTATTAAGAAATTTGAATTTTTTTTGGCTATAAACAAATTGGCATTTCAATTTTAAAGATAAAAAAAAGAAACACTTATTAAATAAATAATTAATATGAATTAATTATATAATTTATTATTTTATTTCTTGCGTCATATAGATATGATTTCAATTATATCCTTAAATAATACATACAACTCAGTTGTATAATTATTATATATATAATTCAATAATATTTTTAAATAATTACTTTTTATTAAAAAATTGAATCCAGAAATATTTTTAAGAGATATATTGATTTAAAATTTTCCTATATTCATTGTATATTCTGTATTCAGAATTATTTCATTAACATTATATTTTACTATATTTATTAAGATTTATATAATTATGACTGAAACTAATCAAATACATCATATTGATGTAATCGGAATACTAATGCCAAATGTATTCCCCATTCAAATAAATATCTCAAACTAATTCCTTTTTTGTTTAGTTGGATGAATAAATAATAAAATAAAAAAATTTACATTCTGCACGAAAAAACTACTTCGTTCATTTATGCATCAAAATTGTGTTTTTAATATTATTATGTATCTCAGCCTCCATTAAGAGCAATCTGCTGAAGTTTTTACGTAGAAAATAATTTTTTAATGTAAAAAAATGCCTGTAGATTTAAGTTAATTTAGATTTTAGATTTTTAGGTTGAAGTTGCTGAAGTGGATTTTTAGATTTAAGGAACTAAAGCATTCAAAATTGCTTGCAATATCAGTAAAACCTTTTATTGAGTTTCCTTTGAAGCTTTTAGAGTAATTAAATTTCCCTCTAAAAA
>JAPMOQ010050226.1:331418-400847 GCA_026543055.1 Argiope trifasciata
TTTGGCGATTTATCGCCAACTAAAGTTACAACTTGATTTCCAAATTATGTATTTTCCGAATGTTTACGTTTGTCTAAATTAATTTGTCATAAAATAGTTTAAACTGGTTTGAAAGAATCGCGAGATTATCAGATTATACATGCGTCGACATTTAGAAAAAAAAAAGGGTGGGGGTTGTTTGTTTCTTTTTCTCCTCATCTTAAAATCGGTCGAGATCCAAAATTTTGTTTTCCATTTAAAAAAATTGAAATTTTTTTTAAAAAATTGCCATTATAAATATATACACAGTGAGAGAGCAACCGATAGAGAAGCCTCGTGATTGTTTCAAGCTGGTTAATGACTTAAATTAGTTAAGACAAATAATAATTTAAAAAATAATAATGTTCTTACATGATAACTTGAAATTTGGGATGGAAGATTTCATTTTTTTTATTATTTTAATTATCTTTTTTTTACCTTTTTTTTCAAATTTGTTTACTGCAATTATGAACCTATCGAGTTTCGGTTACCCACTTAATGACACCACCCATTGAAAACACAATCGCCGGTTCATCATTTTTCTTATTTTTGTGCTACGGTAATTGTTCTTTTTTTTCCCTTCTCTCGTAAATAAATTACACAGATATCGAAAAGAATACTTATTCTTTCACTTTCAATACTGTAAAAAAGTTACGTAATCAAATACTTGATCAAAAAATAAAAACGGTTTGAATTTCAAGGTAACAATGTAAAGTATTGTGAGAAACTACACCAAAAAATATATATTTTTAAAAAAAATTGAAGGGTTTGCTACAAAAAGAAGGTAAGTCCAATTATCTAGGTTTACAGTAAAAAAAGTTTGAAAATTATAAATTCCAAATTGTGTGAAAATTTTCCCTTTATCAATTCTATTAATTATTTCTACTTATTATGACAGTATTTTCACACAAAAATATATTTCCCAGATGACGTAGCATATATTTCCCTATAAAAATACAGTTTACTCTAATATTATTAATTATTTTAAGTAAATTAAAATATATACAACAAAAATTATATTTCCATTAATCATCACACTCCCCCTCTGTAACGTCTTACTCATTTGCTGCATCGTCAAGTTGTGGACCATCGTGGAGCTACATTTCATTTTGTGGAATGTATTGTGAGCTAGTTCCAGTACAACTTTCTATTTTGAACTCTTAAGTAGAAGGGTGTGGGAATAAGATAGCTGAATCTTGTTTAATATTACTGAAGAGGTTATGGATGTTGAATCTTCTTATGTCTTGTAACAGAGTAGCCCAACACACTCTCTACACAATATGTTTCTTGTATTAATTTGGGATTTTTCATAAGCAAAAAATGTACATTTCGCTATAAAATACTTTTCCTTGTTGTTACCTTTAGAAGTGATGTAAGCAGGAAGAAAAATTTTAATAGGTTAAAGAAGAAAGTCATTACTTGGGTAATTTTAATAACAACAAGCTTTTCATTTGTCTTTTCTGCGATACCAGCATACTCACATGGTAGAAAAACAATTCCACTTTTCTTGTACTTTTTTCAGCGTATCGGTATGGAGAAATGGCGGTAGCACTAGGAACTACATCTATATTTCAACAAACTAATGAGACAAACAGTTCCATTGCTTGAGTAGAGCGAGAACTAACAATTGAAGCTTTTTGGCACCAAACGGATAAGTTTTTATTTTACTAGATGATAGTACATGTAACTCCAAATTTCCTTAAGCTGGAGCTACATCTTTTTTGCAGCAAACCATTCAATTGTAAAAATTTTAGAGTTTTTTTTTTTTTTTTTTTTTTTTTTTTGAAAAGATGCAAAAAATTTTTTTCGCAAAATAATATTTTTATATAATTCGGCTTCATTTTTAATGAATTAAACTTCTAATTGAAATTTCAAAAAATCCTGTAATGAGTACATTCTGTCTTCCAAAGTATATATGTGCCGAGTTTGATAGCTCTTAATTAAACGGTCTGCCCTGTAGAGCACCAACACACGAACACACATACTTTAATCTTTATTATTAATAAAGATTTTTTATGATTGTGAAGGTGTTACTTTTATTGCTTACAAATACTAATTTACCAATTTCTTTAAAATAGCACATCTCATTCATCTATTTGTAAAAAATGAATTAATGCATTGCTCTTCTTGTTGATAACTGACTTAATAATTTATTTTAGAAAAGAGCGTTACATTCAATCGTCTGTAAAAATAAATACACATCTATACTTACCAGACATTTTTAAATAGTACTTCAGGTATTATTTATTAATTAGAAATATAATACATTTACTTATTTTAATGAATACATTATCTTTATTGTTGGTAAATAATTAAGTCATTAATTTTATTTAGAATAGTGCACCAAATATATTTTAAATAGTACTTCGAATATTACTTATTATAAGAATGAATGAACACATCATTTTCATTGTTGGTAAATATTAATGCGATTTAGAATAGTGCACCGAGTTAAAGTATCTGCAAGAATGAATGAATATAAGCTAACGCTTATTTATCAAAGATACTTTTGAGCAATACCTGATATATTACGTATTATAAGAATGAATGAATGCATTATTCTCATTGTTGCTAAATACTGATCTTTTAATTTGATTTGGTATAGTGCACTAAATTAAATTATCTTTAAGAATGAATGAGTGCCCAATTAATGTTTAATTATCAATGATATTTCTAAATAATACTTCAAGTATTACTTATTGTTACAAAACTGTGATTTTGCTTAATACGAATAGCATCATCGATAGAAAGACCGTTTGACGATCTACCTTGTAAGTACTGATTGGTGATCTCAGAGTTTGGCGATCATTTGGCGAAAAAATGAATAAGGTTGAAAACTTCGAGAATTTTAACGATCCATCCAATAGAAATCGCCCAGGACCTTCTAGGCCTGTCACCCGGGAACTATAAAAGAATGGCAGTCCCTAGCTGCAGGTCTTAGTGAACTGAAACGGAGTCATCGAGAATTGAATTGGAATCAGAAAGTAGAGTAAACCATCAACCAGCATTGGTTCCTGTAAAAGGTACTGAGTCAGCAACCATTTGTATAGTTAAAGCGAGGAGACTGTGCAGAAGTTCAGCCGTTTGGACAGACCTACGTAAGCGTAGAGTGAATATTCAAAGAATCCCTCTCTTGCTGAATTCTATCTGGAAGCTTTGTGTGCTGTGGCTGTTATTACAACCGTTTAGTATTTGTTAGCTACTGTTTGTTGTAGTGTGTAGTTGTGTGTCTTCCTGTCTTTGTCTCGGCTGTACATATTTGTCATCTGTGTATTCGTCGTCTTTGTATTAGTGTCTCTATGTAAATAAACGTGATTGTTGTTTTCTATTGAGACCTGCTGTGTTCTCGCACCAAACACCCACTACTACAGACGAACCTGGCGATCCGTAACATTATTGCGGTGCCAGGTATCTCACTTCCCAACACTGAGCGATGCCTATGACCTCACTTCTAGCCACTAAGCAGCCCTCTGGTGGAGAAAACGTAATCAAAGTTCAGTTCATACCTGGACGAGGCAAGATTATTACTACGTATACTAAAATTTACGAAGACGTATATGGAAAGACGAGGACGAAATTACGACGCATTTCCAAAAGACGTACTTCCTAATTAAAAGGTGAACATGATTATCCATTCCATCCTGTAAATTAGTCATCAGCATTTGTTCATCATTAACCTAACTTCATTGTCATCCATTAAGTTCTAAAATATCATCTGGACTTATTACTGTTTGGTCATCACGATCTCCATATTATTTATAAGAATGAATGTATGCATCCTTCTCATTGTTGGTAAATACCGACTATGAGAAAACGTATTAAAATGTTCAAATGGAGAATTAAATTCAACCATCTGTACGAATAAATGAATGAATGTGTAGCTGACATTGACTTATCAATGGTATTTTTCAATGGCACTTCAAATACTACTTATTTGTAAGAATGAATGAATGCATCCATCTCATTGTTGGTAAATACTGACTATGAGAAATCATATTAATGAGTTCAAATGGAGAATTAAATTCAACCATCTGTAAGAATGATTGTGCAGCTGATGTTAACTTATCAATGCTATTTTTCAATGGTACTTCAAATACTACTTATTTGTAAGAATGAATGAATGCATCCAACTCATTGTTGGTAAATACTGACTATGAGAAATCATATTAATACGTTCAAATGGAGAATTAAATTCAACCATCTGTAAGAATGTAAGAATGATCTGTAAAAATGATGACTTATGAATGATAATTTTCTATGGTACTTCAAATACTACTTATTTGTAAGAATGAATGAATGCATCTTTCTCATTGTTGGTGAACACTGACTATGAGAAAACATATTACGTTCAAATGAAGAATTAAATTCAACCATTTGTAAGAATGAATGAATGCGTAGCTGACATTGACTTATCAATGGTTATTTTCAATGGCACTTCAAATACTACTTATTTGTAAGAATGAATGAATGCATCCTTCTCATTGTTGGTAAATACTGACTATGAGAAATCATATTAATGAGTTCAAATGGAGAATTAAATTCAACCATCTGTAAGAATGATTGTGCAGCTGATGTTAACTTATCAATGATATTTTTCAATGGTACTTCAAATACTACTTATTTATTAGAATGAATGAAAGCATCGCACTGATTACTTGAATTCGGTTTTTTCCTATTCTTTCTGAACAACGTATCAAATTCCTCTGCTTATCAAATACATATCTTTTTCCGGACAAGATAAATCTCTCTCGAAATGGAATAATACTAAAAGTTCGGATCCCTTATCTTTGTTGTGAATCATCGAAATGAAGAACTATATTATGAATTTCTTAGAAAATTATCGTTGGACGAAGAAATCGGAGATAAGGCTTTATTTCTCTAAACGGACGAAAATAAAACAATGCTGATAAAGAAGTTTAGTATTGTGGCCGGCTTTTATCGTCTTTAGGCTGTCAACCGATGATCTGAGCGGTCTCTTTTGTTCTAGAGATAAAAGTGAAACGAACGCAATTTTTTGCGGGACGCCAAAGCATTTTTAAGGAAGCACTTGTCATAACTTGAGCCCGTTTGGGTTTATCGTAGCACCTGCGTATTGACACACGTTGAGATAACTCTTTTATAGGTTTTTCAGCCTTCAAAATCCGAACCGTTTGCAGTCATGATTCGAAATTAGAAAGGAAAGTGAAATCATGCCATGGATTGCAGCTTATTTGCATATTTACATGTTTCGTAACAATTCTATAGAACAGATGAAAGAGGTAAAATTCTATCATGTGTAATAAATCTATTTCAAAGATCTTCAAAATCTTAACCCTTAGAACTCCGTTGTCTCCTCTCAGGCACCATTCAAGGCAGTGCATCATTTTGCCGTTTTATCTAATTGTTTTCTTAAATTTTGACTGGTAAAAATAAGTAGATTAATTTTGAGAAAAAATTCGATTTAAAGCAATTCCTATATATTTATTTTTAAGGGCAATAAACAAGTCTTCTTATTCGGCAAATATTTATGCATCTAATTACTTTTCGGAACGCTAATCAATACAGATGCAATTTCATACTATTTTACATTTCACACAAGAAAATAACTCATTTTTATTTGTGATATATCTGTTAATGTTTCGTTCTCTTTTAGGGAAGTTTTATGAATAAATATATGGAAAATGGCTTTTGGAGGGGTGATTTTTCATTCTCATACTTATGAAACCATTTAATTCCTTGCTTTAAATTCTTGAAATAAAAATTTTTCCTTCTTTTTTTTTCTGTCAAAAATTTAAGTATCTTAATTAGGATAGCCAAACCCACCCTTTCTTCTCAAGGAGAAGCAGCGGAGAATCATGGATTGAATTTTATATAACCGTTCTATTTTTAAAGGGAGTTTTAATATGAATTTTTTAAAAATGTGATTTAATAAAAATAGAGTTCTAACCCATTAAATAATGCAATGCAGGAAAAAAATTGCAAACAAACATTTTATACAGCATTCCAGTCTTATTAGTCTTAATTTTTAAAAAATTACACACGCCTTCGAATAAAACTGATTAGGTTATGATGCAATAAATTAAATCATTTTTTAAATACAATCAATCGTAGTCGCCAAGCACTCACTAAACGCTGATTTAAGGATCAATCTTTACTGAAGCAGATGTTGAAATGGTTTAAATTCATCTAAAATAGTGACGTTTCGTACTTCATGATTGGATTGGTTTGTTCTATTAGCGCAAGAAGGTAACATTTTATTAATATTTTTTTTTACTTCCTCGTAAACATGGTAAAGAGAAAGTATAGTAATCATCCAAAATTCGAATTCCGGTTTTTTGACGCTTCTCTATGCTTCAAAAGCTCCTGAGATTGAAAATCACATTTCTAGAAAATATCCGTTTACTTTAGTTATATTAATGTCCCGTTGTAAAGCAACACTAGTGTTATTTTGGGTAGGACCTCGTAATTTTGAACCACGGTCAGATACCGAGGACGAAACTTGGGCTGGCTCCCCCTTTCCAAACCACACCACACCAGAGAGAGGAAATTTGGCCCCAACGGATTTAACGTGCAACAGACCCACTTACACAACGGTTCTTCGGTGGAATCGGATCACGATCCTGAAACCCTACGGCCTACAGGTTTACAGACCTTACCATCAGGCCACTACGGCCCCTGGAAAATATCCGTATGCGACACCAGTGACTCAAAGATTCTTTGAACTTTTTTCTTTACATCACATTTGTAGATTTCAATCAAATTTTGAGTACAAATCCGTTCTTAGAAAGTCAGTCAGGCAGTTTGAATATCAGTTAACAAGGAAACTATAAAATGAAATGAGCTCGAGGGATAAAATTCGTTACATATATTTAACATTTATAGCTATCAAATTTTGAACCACATCCAACAAGGAATTAACCGTCCTTCGATCTCTACTTTCAGAAACATAAAATCGCAATAACTCAAAAACGCAACGAATTAAATATATCGAATTTGGTATGGGATTTTGTGACTGCAAGTGTTGTTTTATATCAAATTTTGGTTTCAATCCGTTTGGAAAAATGTACCTAAAACACAAATTTGATTTTAGGATCTATTAACCCCATGCCTGTGATTAATCGCCAAAAAATTATATGGTAGAATCAGTGAAAATGCTGAATTCACGCCAAAGGGGAATATTTCAAACGCTATTTCCAGAGAAAACATTTTTTGGGTTAATACCTTTATTAGACAGATGCAAGAAAGTTTTTGAGTCCACTTCATCTAGTTTGTAGTTATTTTCAATATGTCAGAGTACTGAAAGCAGTTTACTAAATATGATAAATCAAGCAGGAAAAATTTATAAAAATTTAGAGTTTGTAATTATTTTTATCAGCTTATTGATTCAAACAACATAAAACATATTTTCTTTCTACTCTTCAATTGAAAAGTATATACCTATCCCAAAGGATTCAGAAAAGAGGTTTTAGGTGCCTTTTTAAAGTGGATAACCAGCACAATATAAACTGGTCAATGGCGTAAATTGATTAAATCAATCCTTAAGAATTCAGAGAATGTATAATTTAGATCTCAAGCTGTAACTTTATTTGGTGATAAAGGGCCAAATGTGACAATTTTCTGCATTATTTTCTAATAAAACTATTTAATCAAAATTATCCATGAACCAACGTCATCTGACGGTGGCTCAAAATTACGAGGTCCGTCCCGAAATAGCCCTAGCGTTGCTTTACACAGGGACATTGAAATAACTAAACTAAACTAATCTATGAAATAACAATCTTTATCGATTAAACAAACAATATTTTAACTAGTTTGGTTTATTTTTAAAAAATGTTGCGCGACTAAAATTGTGGTTCCTAAGGGAAATATTACAACAGTAAACGATAGATAATTCAAAAACTATACAGTGAAAGCCGACTCCAAAAGAAAACTACATTAGCAAACGATAGATAATGGGAAAACTATACTGAGGAAGCCGATTCTAAAATAAAACTTCATTAGCAGACGATAGATATTTCAAAAGCTTTAAAAAAAATATTCGACTGTGAAGGTCGACTCCAAAAAAAAAAAAAAAAAAAAAGGGAGGGGGAAGACAAATTACCAAATTGTTGCCTACGCATTTTCAGGCTTCAACAATTTGTTGCCTTCAAATCGCTCCAAAAACCTCAAGCCAAAGGAACATCATGCCCTCACATGTTGAAAAGACTTATGATACCAAACTTAGAAATCATTTTCATTGATGATTTTGATTTCTTATACTATCTACACGTGTTTTGTGAGTTAAAATTCCGATAAGTTTTTCCAGAAATTTGGATTGCGGAAGATAAATGAATGGTGAGAAATCACAAATAGAAACTTTTTGTGGTTTTCCCAAAGTTATCTGTTTCTTGAAAAAAAATCTTTTATTGAATTTGCATTAAATTAAGCAAGGAACGTGCAATAAAATATTTGTGCAGTAATTCATATGTATATAAAATTTAAATAGTCAGAAGAAACAATGGAAAAGGATAATGAAAAATGATAGTGGAGAGAATAAAAAACATCCTGTAAAATTATCGTTTTTGATTTAACATGAATTAATGTAAATCGGTACTTGGCTGCATTTCTACACTGAATATAATTCTTTAACTTGTATCAACACATTTTTCGATTTCTAAAATTCTTATGATTTTTTTTATCTGACAATGATTGAATTAGTTTTAAATCAACTTATTATGTCCATATAATTTATCTCTTTTATATTTCTTTTCCGTTATTCATTTTCAGGAATTCTGGATGAATGTTACCAAATGATTCTCACGAGCTGCAAATTATAAGCTTGTGCTGATCACAAAAATAAAATGCTTCGATTTTTTTTAGATGTAAATTTATTTGAAAAAAAAAAAAAGGCTTGTAATCCCTTAAATCTTGTACCAATACAAGATTTAAGGGATTTACACAATGTATTTCGAGTCAGCACACAGTGATAATTAATTTTAACTGTAACTTGCTTCAGTATTTGACTGACTAATGCTGATACTTTTTTTATGAATATTGCTTATTTACTTTTAGTAAAAACAGTTTAATCAATCATTTAAAAGATCATAAAGTAAAATAATTTTAAATTTGAAAGATATAATTTTTATGTCCAAATTGTTTATAACGGAAAAATTTCATAACCTAGTTATAGAGAGGTGTAGTTATATTGCTTCTCACGTTTTATTTATATATGTTTCCCTGCAGTTTTCTGTGCAAATCTAGGGATTATACTATTAAAAAACTGGTATGAAGCTTCAGTGTGGATTTATATTTCAAGTAATTTAATAGAGCAGGACTTCTCAGGTATTTTAACCCTTAGAGCTTAGAGAAAATTGATTCGATGCGTAAATATTAGCCGAATACGAGGAATTGTTTATCGCTCTGAAAAATTAATATGTATGATTTTTTTTGCGTTGAATTCTCCCGGAAAATTAATCTATATATTTTAACCACTCAAAATTTAAGAAAATAATTAAATAAAATTGCAGAATGATGCATTGCCTTGAATGGTGCCTGAAATGAGGTACATTTAATCCCTCATAGCATTAGGTATTTTAATAACCTTTCTGGTGTGTGAGAAAGCGTTTAATAATTATCCATTACTAGAACTTCAAAAATACGGCAAACTTCAAAAAATGCTATGAATTTCTGACTAAATGCTGGCTTACTTTGGAGCCCTGCTCATTGATATTGGTTATATTTAATTTCATTTGAATATTTCAAAGAAATCTTCCCGTCCATGATTCCGTCAAAATATAAGACGAAAAAATGCTATACTATTTTAATGGTCTTACATATGTTCTGATCATTATGTCCATGAATCTTACCTGTGGAGACTAATAACAAGAATCGTAGCCTATTAAAACATAATTTTGCAGATACGTGGCATGAAAAGAAGATACATTTGGAATTAATTTTAATTTATTTCACATAGATAGCATTTTATGTACAGGAAAGGTGTTGTTGTTGCTAATCTACATTGCCTAATTTAGTCAAATCAAATCCCACAATCTGTTGGCAAGAAGAAAGTCAAACATGTGGAAGGGAGAAGAATAAATATCATCCCGAAAAAATCCTAAAGTGTCTAAAATGTGTTCAGTAAAGGCCTGATGTTGGCGGCATTTTAGGCAAAGAGGGTAAAAGTTTTCACCCTGAGGAAGGAAAATACATTTAAGGCTATCACTGGGAAGGTGTTTTTTTTAACACTATAAAGAATTAAAGATTGGCCCGGCTTATTGGCCTTATACTAATCATGGGAAGATACAATAAGAGAATACAACATTCTGCATCGTGACACAAACGCAAAAGAGAGAAACATTTGCCAATTTAGTGATTCTTACTATGAGATTCTGAACGAGATTTCATTGCCACGCGTGGACACTTTGGAAATGGAGTCTTAGAAACATTTGAAAAATATGTGTGGGTGTAGGGAATTTTTTTCCCTTTGCTCGGAGAAACATAATGTTATGGGTTTCCCTGCCGGATACGTTTTATAGTGGGTGTATGGTGTGAGAACCCAATCAACATGCCTCAGTAAGAAACAACGATGAAGTTTATTTACCCGAAGACAGGACAGCACAATGACAACAAATATGTACAACCGAGTTGAACACACAAGAGCATACAACAACAATAGTTGAAATCCGATAGTAACAATGTCCACAGCACTTAAAGCGGCCAGACAGAATTCAGTAGGAAAGGAGATGCTCGGAGCCTCATTCTACGGTCTCTCCAATCCATTGAAACTTAGCTTTAGCTGTATCTCCACCACAAGACTGGCTATTCTACATACAGGACTCGACATGCAACAATTCTGTTTTCGCTCCACACAACGCTGGCACTCCACCGTTGCTTCGCTATCATCTCGAAGACTCGTTACTTGTCTACGACTCCGGCTACGCTTCAATTCACAGCTTGTGACTGCCAGCCTTTTATAGCTCCCGTGGGGTGGGTAGAGAATCTTTTCGGCCAATCAGGGCGTATCTCGTTTCCTGTTGGATGAATCGTGATAATTCTTAATATTTCCAGCATTAACCATTTTGTCACCAAAATTGTCAAATTTGTCGCAAGTCGCTAAATGTTCGCCAAGTTTGTCGCTAAGCTCTGAGGTCAATAAAGCGGCACTCGAGTAGCACTCACAGGGCTGATTGTAGAGTTGTCTTCCCAGCGATTCAACTAACCATGCTGGGAAGCAACTTTACAGGCTTGTAGCAATATTAATAAAAGGAGTTTAGAGCTGGTGAATAAAATGATAGTTAAATTATGACTCTTGTTTAAAAGATGCCTATTCCTGAAATTAATCATATTTTATTAGAAATCGAGGCTTTTAAAACTATTAATCACGATTTTATATAAGTTCATGCCAAGTAACATTGGGTTTTTCAGAAATTTCAAAAAAGCTCTCTTGTATATTCATCTATATTTGAAACAAAAAGTGTTCATACAGAATAAAAATGTTTTGGATGATGAGAAATTCCATTCAAATGCAATCATTAAAAAAACTGTTTTAAATTCAATTTTTATTGATCATTAATTGCCCTTCCTTTCTTTTTAACTTTCTTGAGCATGATCATTCAGTATTTCAAAGATGATTTGAGCTAATCGCATGAAATTTGGTACTTGGTGTTCACACCAAGTGTCAGATTTCTATCAAATTTTTAAAGATAATCCATTCGCATGAAATAGGTCTAGATGAATACGATAACTATAAACCATAGAGATCTAGATACAGAGATAAAACTTGATTCGCAGATTTAATAGTTAAATTCTAGATTTGCAATAATCAAATCTGGCAAAAGGATTTATTATCTATCGGTGCATTTATTTGCATGCTACTGGGGTAAAATAAAAATACTCTGACTTAAATAAGTGAAATTTGGTAGGCGAACTTATTGGTAAAATTGTAATTTTGCATCAAATTTCTCACTTATTGGCGGCCAAACTACTAACTAACGGCGATCAAAAAGAATCCAGAAAAAATTTCGCCAATTGGGCGATTTCAGTAGTCAAACTATACAGTATGTGATTTGCACGCAGAAAATTGTTCATAATAAATTACATTGCACCTGAGAATATTTTTATAATTTGGGGAAATTTTTTCTTAGCCCTTTTTGATCGCTTTTACAATCAACAAGTACCAAAATTTCAATTTCTATCAATCGAAAAAACCTGAAATGCACATTCTGTTTTCTTTAATATCAAATTGATGGATTTCTGTAAACGATATAAGAGCTCGAATTATTGCTCTCATAACATATGAGCGTTGTATTCACAGTATAATAAAGAAAACAGAATGGGTATTTCATGCTTTTTAGATTGATAGAAAATGAAATTGTTTCATTGGGTCTGATTCCTAGTTTTATACGAATGGGAGGAGACGATAATTTTATTAGAGAATTATCCAAAAAAGTTTCGGAAAGACTGATTCTGTTGGTTTTCCTTTGTGATAACTTTCTTAAGTTGGTGACATATAAATAACAGGATTAAACCGCTTGTATTAAATATAAGATTTTTTATTTTGTAAAAGTTGATTAAAGACGAGAAAATTGGACATTTTCTTTCATAGCTTTGAAAAGATTGTTTTTTATTTAAAAATAAATAAATAAAATTTCATAATAGAAAGATTAAAAATTTTTTCATTAGATAAGATTCTGTTTCAGCAAGAAATTTCTGGTTCATGTTACTCAAATACTTCATTCACTTTCTTTGAGAAGGCTGATAAAGAAAAAACTCGTTGCTATTTAAATGATGCGGATGTGCTATTGTTTAAATATGACAGCTAGACGTGAGTCACGTAGATAACTTATCTTTCAAATGAAAAATAATAATAATAAAAATAAAAGAGTGGAAGTTTTTGAGTGTTTTTCTTCTGAGATCTGACATTTTTCAAACAGCGATCGGGTTTTCATCCTTCAAAAGTTAGCCGTCAATTTCTGTCAATCAATAAGCGAGATTCATTTCTTGTGTTTTTGAGTAGCAAATTTTTTTTTTTAACATTGCTCAAGGATAATTTTACTATCTTACTGTTTCAAATATTTCTTCAGAATGCTTGATAAATCACTATTTCACGCTTTTTGCAACAATTTCTGACTTATTCGAAGTATTTAATTGAAAATTTTTCGATGTCCAATACCAAAAATAATAGAAGGGAAATAAAAATAAATGCATCATTTTTTAAGAATCTATAAACTTTTAAAAGAGAGTGGAGGATAAGTCTGTTCTATAGTGGGAAGAAAGTTGAAGCTGGATAATTATGAGGGGAATAAGTCTGTTCTATAGTGGGAAGAAAGTTGAAGCTGGATAATTATGAGGGGGAATAAGTCTGTTCTATAGTGGGAAGGAAGTTGAAGCTGGATAATTATGAGGGGAATGAGCCTGTTCTATAGTGGGAAGAAAGTTGAAGCTGGATAATTATGAGGGGAATAAGTCTGTTCTATAGTGGGAAGAAAGTTGAAGCTGGATAATTATGAGGGGAATAAGTCTGTTCTATAGTGGGAAGGA
This sequence comes from Argiope trifasciata, assembly GCA_026543055.1. NCBI lineage: Eukaryota > Metazoa > Arthropoda > Arachnida > Araneae > Araneidae > Argiope > Argiope trifasciata. Next base: position 344,934 of record JAPMOQ010050226.1, read on the forward strand.
AGTTGAAGCTGGATAATTATGAGGGGAATAAGTCTGTTCTATAGTGGGAAGGAAGTTGAAGCTGGATAATTATTCTACTATCAAACTACTACAGAACTTTCTCGAATTGAATTTGCCCCTTCTCAATCTTTGCTCAGTTCTGAAATTCAAATCCCGTGTATACAAATCCCCCCCCCCTTTCATTGCATTCTCCTACTATCAGAAACCTCTCCATTGGTTCCATACTATACCTTATTTTACCTATCCTTATTCAATATCATAATTTTGAAAGAATTTTACACCATACTTAAAGCGGTCAATTTGTAAATATCATACTACAATTATTTACACTAAATTATAAAACGGAAAAATTTCCCAATTTTTTTGTTTAACATAACTAGAAAATGAATAACAGAACAGAAATAAAATAAAGTTGTTTGTTTGCTTTACTTTATAGCATAGCTTGTTTAGACATTTTTTTTCCATCGATTATTATTATCATACGTCAATTATCGTCCGCCAATCATTATTACATATTTGATTGCTAATTAAAAATAAATTAAGGGATAGACTGCGTCAAGTAGGCTTTAGAATAGTTAATATCTGTAAATTATAGAAACAAAATGGATATTATCGAGTTTCATAATAGCTGACTGGTAACAATCGGTAGTATCGTATTTTATCGAAGTGGCAAGATACGCAATGTAACACGGTTATGCAACGCACACTATCATACTACACCGACACATTTTCAAGAGCTCCAATTTTGCCTGTAATTTATTTTACAGCCAACAGTTTCCCAATATTTAGAGTTTTTTTCTTTCTTTTGTTTCCTCTTGCTTAAAAATCAGTATTTCCTAAAAATAGCGTCACAAGAAGATGCCGTCTTCATTACATCTAAAAAAATAATGTAAAGATATATACAGGGTGCTCATAATTAAACTTCCCCTATTAACAGCATCATACAATGGAAATAGGTGAACACACTGCAATGAAATTTGGTATACAGAGTATGCACGAGATGTGCTCACGAAGTTCTAAAATGTCCACCTGATGGCGCCTTTTCCTGAAAAATATTGATTTTAACACAATAAGCGACTAAAAAAGAAATAATATTAATATTTATTTGACTAGTTTCTGATCACCTTGTTATCGAATCATATTAAGTTAAGGTAAGGAAAAACAACAGTACGCTGTTTCAGGAAAAACAGCTCAGTTTGCCGAAACAAGGACAGATCAGGACAAAATTGCACAAGAGGAGCAGTTGTTAATCGTGTCCAGGATGATGCAGGGTAAGGTGCTCCATGTGATCACCCTCATGTAAAATTTCAAGTGGATGGACAGTGTGTTTGTTCAATAGAAGATCGCAACTGATCAGTTGTGATGTTTCGCACATGAAGTGTTATGGAGTTCTTTAAGCCATTCGACGTCGCAACAAGATGCCGTCATCATTACAGCTGAAAAAATAATATAAAGCATGCCAGCAACTGCAAACGCTTCTTGTCCTAACTTGTTTCGCATATGGTTTCATTTTCTTAGCAAGCATGCAAATCTCGTCATTTTTTTTTTCTGGAATAGATAGCTTTTCCTGGTTTTAATTTTTATGTCATAATTCATGTTCTGGGTTGTTGGTATTGTTTCTGTATTTTGTTTTGGGCGTTTTTTTGTGTTAAATTTAATACTTTTCCGAGAGAAAAAAGCTCTCTGGTAGACATTTTGGAATTATTTTTTGTTTTCGAAATTTCGTGAGTGCATCTCTTGAATAGTTTATGTAAAATTTCGCTGCAATCCTTTCACTTGTTTGTGTTGTAGGTTGCTGTTTAGAGGGGAATATAATTATAACTACGCTGTAATGTACTCTTATGTAGTGTAAATAAATGTGTAATGTGCATGTACAAAAAAAAAATGAAAGAAAGGATGTAAAAGAAGAAAAAAAAAGAAGTACTTGAAAATTAAATGTAAATTTTTATACCTGAATTCATTTTCCGATAACCATTATGCTTTCGAAAGCATAAGTAATTAATGTTTCACTAACGTAAAAAAATGTAACTGTTTCCTTTCTCTAAAATTAATTTTCAGCACTCTCCCCCACCCCATTTTTGTTGTTGTTGAAAAGCGACTTTTATATTATCACGTGAAATGGTGGAATAAGACTGGAATCTGGAAATTCGGATGGAAAAGTACTTAAAGACTATTTCAATAACTCTTTATCTTTTCATTTTTCCCCCTTTCATCATTTTTTTTTTGAATTTTTCCAAAAAATAGTTCAGATATGCAAAATTTTTCTTAGATATTTCCTTCTTTGTAACAGGTACTTAATCTGAATTCCGAATAGTTCGCTCATATTTAATAATAATAATAATTTCCCGAATTCGCATTTTTCTTATTTAGATAATCAATGAATAAATTAAACAATCACAACATTTGACGATTCATTTTATAATTTTTTTTTTATTTTCCCCCAACTTTATTCTGTTTAAAGGTTTCCTCTAAGATTAATAACTTTATATTTAATTGCGAAGACCCAGTTTACAACTTTTATGCCTTATGTAACAACATATCAGGTGAAATGTTTTTAACTATTTGAATTGAAATTGAATAACTTAAACCAAAATAATTTCTATTTTTTAGTTTTTCCTGGAAATAAAGAAATTCATGTTGGTTAAAATTCTACTTTTAAAAAAGTTCAAAATTCTGGGCTGTATGTTAGTTCAAAAGGTTTAATCCTTATACTTTACAGATTTTTTTTAACCATACAGTAAAACTTAGTTAATTCTAATTGGATTAGTTAAGAATATTTTTAAATTTTCTACTGACATATTAAAGTATGATGCATAATCCGTTTATTTTGCTTGATTTGAAATCAAAATTTAAAAAATGTTGGTATATTTTTGATTTTTTTCTATATTAATGATGTAATTTCTATTCTCAGTGACCGCAAGTGAATAATTTTCAAAACACTTAGTTCGCTAAAAAACTTTGCAATTCCTTGATGTAATAATTAATTCGAAAAATCCGTCTTTTTAATAAAATTTGAACTTACTACATGTTAATCGGATTATTTATTTTCAAATAATTATACATTTGTGAAATTCAAAATGCTATATAGTATATTTTAAATATTAAAACTATATTTTAATCTAGAGAAAACATTTTCAAATTACAAACATTTTCCATTATTATCTTTTTATTAAAAGTACTTATTCTCATTTTTTACATAAACTATATGCCCGCACGGCGTTGTCTGTGGCATAGCATCCAAGAGGAAAAATTCGCTTTATACTTAAATTTAGCTCCTCCCTATACGACATGGTCATATCCCTTAACATTAAACAAACATAAAAGTATATTTAGAAGCAATCGAAAATAACCATAAAACTATTTTTATACCACACATTCATAAATATTTATATGCTAAAAAAAGTAAAAATATGATACGTTCATAGGCAAAACAATCCACTAAAAATATACAAAAGAAAAGTTGTTTTAAGATTTAAAAATATACAAATAAGTCATTGTACTCACTGTTCCATATTTGTTTATCAATTCTGTATCATCTGATATAAAAATAAAAATTCACCTTGCTTCATTATATTTTCCTGTAAACTATATTGACTGTTTTTTTTTTCTTCTTTCTTTCTTTTCTTCTTCTTCTGGTGGAAAGACAAAAAGAATTTTCTTGGATGCAAAGCTAGAAAATTTTGAAAAATATACTAAAACCTTCCTCCAGAAATGCCTTAAAAATTTTACAAATATCTGGAATATGAGTTACTTTTTTGGGGCTTAATGAGTTTTTAATCGCTGTCTACAATCAGACGTAGAAAAAGAAATGTATCGCATAAGCATACCAAAGCTCTTACTATTTGCGCACGCGCAGTTTGAGGTTTTCGCACGTGCATGGATAAGTGATACTGCACAGATACTGCTGTTTTAAGCATACACGAATCGTAATGGAAAAGTAATTAAAATTGCAATTGCAAAATTCCTTTTTTTCATATTTTGATATGACTTCAATGTACTAAAACCTTTCTCAATAAATGCCCTAAAAATGGTGCAGATATCTCCAATATCAGTTAAGCATTTCTCGCGTTTTTTTCTTTCAAACATACGGACCATTTCCGGGGACTTCATTTTATACTATGTATAGATGGTATAATAAAGTTTTCTAACAATACAGCTGTTATACAGCAATTTTGATTCAGTTAATTAAATTTCTTGAGCATTGGGGCTTATAGACTAAGGAGACTTCATTATATACTATTACTAGCTGGTACCCGGCGCGTTACTGCTGCCGAAAAATAATATTAAGTGCAATCAATAAATAATTTGGCTATGTTTTATCAAAATAGGATGAGCGGTACGACAGTACATAAAATACTAACAAATATCCTTTTTTATACATTAGATTCGTGTATTCTATCAGAATTGTAAAGCTGGTGTTCTTTCAGAATGGTAATAATAAAAATATTTATTGTATCTCTTGATTCATTTAATATTCATTCAGAATTCTCAAATTTAGGTTTAAATAATGTGATTAAAATACTTCCTTTCAAAATTCACTTAGAAAATATATTTATACCATAAAATCGTTAATATACACTGATGGAAAAAAAATCCCAACACCAAGAAAAAATTATTGTACAGTAATGAACTTTTAGGAATACATTTGTCTAGGTAACATATTTAATTGGTTAAAGTTTCAAGATCACATGTAGAGCCATTGGCGAGAAGAGCCATTTCAAATGGGAAATGTTGGTACATTAGTAACCGGTGTAACCGCCAGAATTTTGAATGCAAGCATGCAAACGTGCATGTATTAAGTCGTACAGGTGTCGGATATCAGTTTGCGGGATGGAGTTCCATGCCTGTTGCACTTGGGCGGTCAATGCAGGGACGGTTAATGCTGGTTGTGGATGACGCTGGAGTTGTCAACCAATGATGTCCCATACGTGCTCGATTGGAGAAAGATCTGGTGATCTAGCAGGCCAAGGTAACATGTCGACACTCTGTAGAGCATGTTGGGTTACAACAGCGGTATGAGGGCGAGCGTTATCCTGTTGGAAAATACCCCTTGAATGTTGTTCATGAATGGCAGCACAACAGGTTGTATCACTAGACTGACGTACAAATTTGCAGTCAGCGTGCGTGGGATAATCACGAGAGTGCTCCTGCTGTCATACGAAATTGCTCCCCAAACCATAACTCCAGGAGTTGGCCCTGCGTGTCTATGCCACAGACAAGTCACTAGCTGGCGTTCACCTGACCTCCTTCTAACCAACAAACGGCTATCACTGCGACCAAGGCAGAACCGGCTTTCATCAGAAAACAAAACAGATCTCCACTCCGTCCTCCAATGAGCTCTAGCTTGACACCACTCACGTCGCAAACGGCAGTGGTTTGGAGTCAGTGGAATGCACTGTACAGGGCGTCTGGCTCGGAGCTGTCCTTGAAGTAACCGATTTGTAACAGTTCGTTGTGTCACTGTGGTGCCAACTGCAGCTCGAATTTCAACTGCAGACGCAGTACGATTAGTCACAGCCATACGCCGAATACGACGATCTTCCCTCTCAGTAGTACCACGTGGCCACCCGGAACCTGGTCTTCTTGAGGCAGTACCTTCCCTTGACCTCTGCCACCAATACTCATGCACAGTGGATACATTCCTGCCAAGTCTTTCAGCAATATCGCGGAAAGAAAACCCACCTTCTCGTAGCCCTACAACACGACCTCGTTCAAACTCAGTGAGCTGTTGATAATGGCTTCTTCGTGTTCTCAGAGGCATCCTTGGCTAACATTAACCCACTACGTCAAATCTCAACTGTAAATAACGATCACGAACCTTACAGTGCTTATTTAAAGCAAACCTCATTTGCATGTTCATAGTGTCGCTACAGCGCCACACTTACGCCCGTAGCTCGAAATTTGAATCGACGTCATCTTTCAGATGTATAAACACGCCTACCAAATTTCGTTTATCTAGCACAGCTCCTTCCTAGTGTTGGGATTTTTTTTCCCCATCAGTGTATTTGAAAAGATATTCTTTTGAAAATTAAGATAATGCAAAATTATCTGTACCATCATATATTTGAAAGTTACAGCAAAAAAAGCTAAAATTTAATTAAAATTTAAAAACCCCAGGATTGGCATCCAAAAACTTTTCTCACATAATCTGTAATAAAATTGTTACCTCTGAGAATGATTTGCATGGCATTTTCGAGAAATAACTAAAAAATATTAATCTTTAATTTAGATTTAGTATTTCTACTGAATCTATTGCGTCACCTCGGCGAGTAATTTGGTGATTAATCCTTGGTAAATAGATGCGGTTGCGATCCAAATTTTTATTTTTGATAATTGTACTATGCCTATAACCATCCCTTTAAGCTATAAGCTATAAGCTGACCAAGTTTCATCGGAATATAATGAACAGTTTAGGAAGGCATAAGAGACATGCAGACAAACATTCATTTTTGTTTATATAGATATAAATGGTATACAGTAAAAGCTCCCTATTCGCGCTTCCTTCATTCGCGTTTTCACTATACGCGGATTGAAAAAATGCCGCCCAATTTCTATATTCGAGGCTAAAAATTTCTTTATTCGCGGATCTAATAAGTACATACATCATAACAAAAGGATTATAATCTATATCTATACTTATAATAAAGCTCAATGTGTGTGTGTGTGTTGGCACTCTACAGGCCAGACCGTTGGACCTACAGCTGCCAAATTTGGTACATGTATACCTTGAAGGTCGGGAATGTGCACCTCGGAGCCCTTTTTTTGAATTTTTAATTAGAATTTGAATTAATTAAAATTTAAGCGAAATTTCGATGTTTTTCCTCTATAACTTCCGAAATTATTATCGGACAAACATGATTTTTACATCAGTTTAAAGATTAAAAAATTAGCTTTCTAATGGTATCAGTGTTTTAATGTATAACTAAAGCTTCAATTTTTAACGAATTTTTAAAGAAATATTTTAAACATGTTTTTTTAGCACATGACTGGATAAAATAAAACAATGCCGGAAGTTCAAATGAAAAAACAACTATCATCGTAAATCAAATCTTAAGAAATACAACTTTCAGTACGTGACTGGATAAAATAACATAAATATAAAATATGATATCTTCTATAAAAATATATGCAAGGCAAAGGATTCTAAGAAATCGTTTGCAATATTTATATCATTAATTCCATAAATTATCTTTATTTACAATAAACCTGATTGAATTTAGATAGGATATGCATTGAAATCCCGACTTAATGGCATATTTCTATAATCGTTTGCAATATCTGTATCATTAATTCAATAATTTTTTCCCTTTTTTCGCTTTCTTTAAAAAACATATTTAACATTTTGGCAATATCACCGAAAAAAACATTTTTAATATTTTGGAAGCATAATTGATAAATTATTAGAGCAGTCAACTCAAAAAGTTTTTTCGAATAAAGTTACCGACTCTTTAACTACTAATAACTGAATCTTTTAACTTAAACTATTTCTTAAAGTTTGGCTAAAAATATATGATTTAATAGGAAATTTTAGAACGCATTACTCGTGGCGAACCAGCTGGTCGCCAAAGGCGGCTAGTAGGTAATAAATATAGGACTAATAAAAAATGTAAAATAGATCTTATTACAACTTTGCCTAAAGTATGTTAAACGACATCGCCGAGGACTTTGACATAAGCCGCGATCGGTGTTTTTGAGAATGTAAACATACAGAATGAAAGCAACCTTACAACTCAATGAATAAAGTATATTTGTGGTATTAATGACTAAGAAATAAGGTAGCACTAACGATTAAGAAATGAATATTTACTCAGCTCATTCCGGAGATTCATTTGAATCTAAAGCAAAGAAGGCAGATGTCAAAGACTATTTTATCCATTTTAATGCAACGATTAAAGACTGGAGCAAATGATACGATTACAGAATGGACGACTCAATCGAATACAATAATCCACAGGAAACATGAATAAAAAAAAATGAATAGAAAATGTTCAAAAACTTCAATTAAATTTATATATATATATATATATATATATATATATATATATATATATTGTCACCTAGGAACGTATCCCCTCTAATCCCCTATAAATGATCCTTCCGTATTCACGGTTTCTGTATTCGCGGCATATTTATGGAACATATACCCCGCGAATAAAGAGCTTTTACTGTAATAAAATTTTCTAGCAATGAAACTGCTTTCTAGCAATTTTGGTTAAGTTAATATTTAATTACATTTCTGGAGCTTTGAGGCTTACAGACTAACGTTTTTTCTTTTCATTTGCGAATGTGAGCAGTCTTTATAAAATCAAATCCTATGATATAATAGCGCTTAAAAATGACATTATCTGACTTATGTTTTAACTTTCACGAACTGTAACTTTATCTTCTTATTTGTCAAGTAAACTATATAAATGCTAAATATGTCCCCGTTCCTTGAGATTTAATTAATAGAAGAGAAAAAAAGCGATTAAATATTTGATAAAACAATGAAAACAGGGTTTGAATTGCAGGACAACAATGTAGTCTATTTTTGAAAATTAGACAAAACAAATATATAAATTTCCCAGGGAAAACTTGCACGGCAATCAAATATATTATTTAAAATTATGAAACGATGGGAATTAATTTTTGTTCTCATATTTCTGAAAGCCATGAGCCGTTTATTTTGAAATGGGACATGTCCATTAAAAAAATTGGGATAGTGGTATCTGTAAATAAAACTGTTTATGGTATTTTTATGCTCAAACAATTTATGGTTTTAAAAAATCAGGCTCTAGTATTGAGGAGATGGAAGTTTTAGCTTTAAACACTATTGAAAATATGTTTGTATTGAAAAAGGTGCAAGTCCATCTTAGAGTGAAATTATATTTAACCCAATATGTTTATTTTAATTTTAGACGCTCCAAATTTAACACGTTCACTGCCACTATCCTCGCCTGATATCAAGACCTTCTGTCTAATTAGATTACCCCTTCTTTGAAGAAGGTGTCATCTAATAACGTAGATGGTTTAGTCCTAGAAAAGAAAGCAATCTACGAATTATTTCGTAGTCGGCAGTCAATGTGTTAATCCTGGTTGCTGTATGGTGAAGAAAATGTGGCCGTCTGATATCATCCGTCCGAAATCTTGGGTGTTTCTATCCATTTATCTTTGATATTGAAAATCAGTCGTTGTACAGTACTTCAAAAACAAAAAGTCTATCTCAATTTTGTGTTTCGATAATAATATGCTTATTTCCAACACCGATTGTTCAGTGAGAATGAAATAAATAGCATTGACCCGAAATTTTTATTGTCAGGATATTCATTTTTACGAATTGATCGTGATTTTTGAGTGGTAGAATTGGAAATTCGGCAAATAAGTTCCTTGTATATCCCCCAGCATTACTATTAATTTATAAGAAATAATCGAAAATATAATAAATTTTTAGCACATGAAATAAAGCGAGGAAATAAAGAAAAAATATCTATAGGGAAACCGTGAATTGATTAACTATATGCCGGATATGATGTACAGGGGATGCATTATACAAAAGGTTATATAAAACTACGATAGAATGAGACGTTGCTTTTAAAATCATCAATTTGTCACCTCAACGAGGAAGACCAAGCAATTTCAGAAATATAAAATTATCTTCTCTGTATATAAAAAAGATTTATTGTATCTGAAAAATACAAGGACCTGATGAATTTTTTACCATATATAAATCTCGTTAGTCAAATATTTTAAAATGTTAAACCCTGAAAAAAAATTGTGTAGAATAGTGTGCCTTTTGCTGCGCCAAGGATGTCAAGTCGCCAATAAAGATGGCGGACAAAATAAACAAATACTTCTGTGAATCAGTTATGATTACCACTTTATGCCTTAAAATTATGATCTTAACTGATAATTAATAGAATTTTGATTTTGATTTGAGATTTATTTAATTTGTTTCTAAGACTTAATTTTTTTTTAACCTTTGGGATCACTATTTTTATCTTAATTTTGTAGAAGTTTTTCAAACCAGCTACGCTGGTTTGTTATGTACAGAGCAAATTTTAAAGCACGCGATGCTTGTCGGCCTCAGAAGAAGGCAACGGGCAGAATTTTTTTACTTAAAAAAACATCCTAGGGCTTTGCTGCCGACGGGAAAGGGAATTTGGTAGCTTCGCTAGCATATTGAACAAAAGGACAGTGTGGGATAACAGGAACAGTACATACAAACAGATATCCTTCCCTAACTTCCTCAACTCTTAAATATATATATATATTCACTCACCCTTCATCCATGCTACAGATTTACCCGACATGCATTCTTGCACAATTGCCTACATCACAAATTATTAATGAAACGAACGTTACAGCAGCAAAAGAATTACGAGAACTTCGAAGAATTCCATTGCAGCTATTTTTTAATGTGAGAACGCAGACGATTTCGTAAATTAGGATTTCAGACAGTTTTTCAAGGTGCATACTAACAATTGAAAACAAATATTTCCAATTCGAATTTACATTAGAAAAATAGAATTGTATTTCTTATTAATTGTTTGAAAAAAAAACTTTCAATTATAATATAGAACAAAATTAAAATCCTTAACTGATATTTTTTATTTAATATTTTTCATAAAATAGTTGTAATTCCTGTACAACTCAACTATTGTAAAAAGTAGTAAACAAAACAGGATTAGGGTTGCTAGAAGAACATTTTGTTGGATTGCCGTATTGGCGAGAAACTCGGGGGGTACACTATGATTCACTTCACCCCAAAAAATTCAAGGTACAACTTTGATATACCCCCCCCCACCACCAAAAAAAATTACACGCCAAATCTGGCACTCCCTACGGACTTTTTAGGATTGCTGTTTCTTAGTTAGGTGTTGCCAATTTAGGTTTTTTCAGCTCTATTTAGCCAAAATCCATCTTGGCGAGAAAAAAAGGCACCAAAAACAAGTATTTTGCTTGGCGAGAAAAAAAGTCGCCAAATTTTTGATTTGGGCTGGGGTATATCAAAGTAGTTCCAAATTCAATTTAATTATACCTGAGTATAAACTCAAAATGTTTAATTTCATTGAAATCTGTATAAATAAAAATGAATATTTGTCTATATGTCTCTTATGTGCTGCCATACTGCTCATCCGATTGCGATATCAATACTTATTGCTTGCACTTGTGGGGTGATTATAGGCATAATAAAATTATGTTGTATATAAAAATGATTTTCGGATCTATTTAAAGCATCTATTAACCAAGGATTATTGTCAAAATAACTCAACAAGCAGACACCATAGATTCAGTAAAGATGCTAAATTCCAGGTAGATGTTAATATTTCGTAGTGGGTCGATCTTATTTCAGCCCACCTTTGGTGACTTTTTCAAAATCTCGCCAAATAATCAGCGACAATGATTCCAAAATGGCAACCCTGACAAATCTGAAGAAAATACTTCAATTTTAAGAGAGTTGGAAAAATTGGCGAGATTTTGAAAAAGTCGCCAGAGGTGGGCTAAAGAAGGATTATACCTTTTTTAGCTATTGAATGTAAATGCAATGCAAGTCTTCCTTTGAGGTAATAGTTTTATTACAGAGTGTGCGAGGAAGTTTCAGGGGAACCAATACAATAGTTTAGATATTTTAACAAAACATTTAATAAAATTTCAGCGTTTTTTACTGCAACTTCCGAAAATATTAGAGTACAAATAATTTTACACCTTCTTAGTTTTCAAAAAGTATCTTTTCAGATATATTAAAGATTTTATGGTATAAATATATTTTCTGTGTTTAATCAATTTTAAAAGAAAATTTTTAACATCATTTTCTAAAATTAAAATTGGAGAGTTCTGAACGAATATTAAACGAATCGCGAGATACAATGAATAGTTTCTTTCATTACCATTCTGAAAGAACACCAAGTTTTACAATTCTAAAAGAATACTCAAATCTAATATATAAAAATGAATATTTGTTTGTTTAAATTTTATATACTGTCGTAACGTTCATTTTATTTCGATAAAACATTGCCAAATTATTGATTGATTGCACTTAATATTTTTTTCGCTGCTAGTTCTTGATAAAATTTTATTGTTTTTTGTTATATTTTCTACAAAAATATTGTTTGCTTTGGTCACCTTTTATAAAAATTTGACAATTATATTTTTTAATTAAAAAATGGCTGATGCAGCTGAAATATTTCCCAATTAAATGTACGTTTACAATAACTCATTAATTTTGAAGATGAGGCAAGTCCATTTAGTTATAAAAATACTCTTATTTTTTAGTCAATAGTGTAAACACTTTTCGATTATAAATTTACATCATCTAATACCATAAAATACAAAATAAATAATATTTACCAATATTTTAACATTTATTGAAATACAAATTTTTAAATATTTCACAATGATAAAAAAAAATGAATTTCCCTCATTTTCGAAATGAACGACTCATATATAAGATTACTAAAATAAGATACCTTTAATATCTGACATTTTTACGAAATTATGGGCTTGAAAATACATCCAAGCGATTTAACTGAAGTTAAGTAAAACATATAACCGGGAGATCGAAAAAGGCAACTAGATTTAGAAATAAATTGTCGTCACCTTCTTTTTTTCACGCTTACATTTTTCCTTGCTGTAATCAATTTCAAACCCAAACTTTCTTAATTTAAATCATTTTCGTGGTTTCATCATCTTCAAATTAGATTAATTCTGATTATTAGATATGGACGACTCTGCACAAGAAAGTCGAACAATTTTGCTGCAGAAACTTTTGGCTACAGAAATATCCCCCATTGTAAAACATCCGCGATTCTCAGAACAACCCAACGGTTATTCTCTTACCCGCTGATTCTATCCAAAGAACCCCCAAATGTGACAAAAGAGTTTAGAATTTTCCAATTCCACTCCGTGCCTTTCTCCCGCGCAGACCGCCTGAAGGTGGAATATAATAAACAATCCTCGTGTGTAGGGGGGAAGAGAAACGGGGGAGGGGACAAAGAAAACACGGCAGGACACATCGAGAAATTTATCTCAACGTCACCCGAAAGGGGAGGAGCCTAAAGCAAGAGCGGGAGTCCCGTTTCATTCAGACTGGCCACACGCTAACAGAACGTACTCTCGACGCACACACACTTGTTGATCTTTCCGCCAGCGGAGAGGAGGAACTTGACTGTTCGAATTGTCTCCTTCCCATTTTTTTTCCTCTCTCTCTCACTACATTCTGCATGCATGTCGTAATTCTCGCTCGGTGTAAATCTTTGGACTTCGAGGTGGAATATTCCTAAACTGTTGTGGGAAGTTGTTCGAATTATGGAAAGATCTTCCTTTAGTTTCCAGGATAACGTGTTCGAAGACGACCAAATAGTCCCCGATTGTTCACAAACTCTGAGGTATAATTCTTGTCCGTCGTCTCAAGCGAACTGGACTACTAGTTGGAAAGTGAGTAGTATTTAAATTTTGTTTTTCGTATCCTTTAGTGGGTCTTTAAGTCCTTTTGTCTTTTAGTTCATTCGTCTTTAATTAATTGTTGCAAAACAGAAAGAGATAACATGCATCTCCGCAGTATATTTTATGATAACCTTTAAGATTGAAAACCTACTTTTTCGGTTGTCACAGCATCATTTTTAGAGGCAATTGCTGTTTTTTTCTTTTCAGATTTATAATAAAGGGAGTAGGGTTTTTAAAAAATAAATATTTGAAAATTTATATATTTCTGAAGAAAATTTAATGTATTTTTTTGTCAATTTTTCAATTTTGTTAACCGTATCATTTCATAATAATTACATTTTGTCAGTAAAGTAATGCCTATAACCATATTTATTAAGAGAATTATTCTAATGAGCAGAAATTGAATCTCAGAGGAGTTGAGATGCAAGAACATGAATTAAATTTTATCTTTAATAAATAAAAATAAACAAAAGAATTACCAATTTTTTTTTCAGAGTACTTTCCACTCCTTACTGGAATTACTGTATTTACAGTGTAAGAATTTGCAATGTCTGTTTAACTGAGTATTTTTAGGGGAAAAAAGCATCCCTCGCTTCATTTATATTTATTATGCGACATGCAATTTTGTCGTTTTGAGATTCAAAACCTTTTCAATTGCAGTTCAAGTATATTTTTTGCCAGTATTTAACACTTGTCTCAAGAAATCGATGTCTAAAATAGAATTAAAAAAATGGACATCTTATCATTATATTAATATATTTTTAATAGACCATTGTAACATGAATATAATGGTTTATTAGATTCATAACTCTGTCAGCTATTACTTTCTTACCGGTTATGTGTATCTTTTTCTATCATTGTCAATCTATGTCTATTAGCTGCTTTATGTTAACATCAATTTTCATTTGCAAATGTTAACTTATTTGATAATTTCACGTAAAAACATCGAAAAGAAACCTTAATTATCTACTCATAAAGCGTAAAATAAATGTCGCAGGCATATTTGATCCAGTATTTTCTTCGATCAGTGGAAATCTGTTTTGATATTTTTTAATTTATGAAATTAATAGTATTACTATGCATGGCAAAACCTAAATCCAAATGAGGTTTTAGTCTTATTTCTGTTTTAGTATAATAGATAAACATTGAAGTTGCAACCTTGCATGCGGAATACGATACAAGAAATTAATTTCATACTATTCGATGATCCGAGCGTTTCAGAATGATTATATTTCGCTAAAGATTGATGCTAAGATTAAAATATTATTAGTATAGAAGTGAAATCCAATTTCCTGAGTAAAAAATCATTATACTCGTATTGTTTTTTTAAAAAATGGTATTATCAACGAACTTCACAAGACTTATACGGTCATTTTTAAATGGATCTATGCGACAGAAATGCAACACTTTCCTTGATTTATAAATGTGATCCCCGTAGATAGGTAGTATTTATGAAGTAATGAATTACTTTTTATTTCATCTGTTTTAAAATTGTTGAATAAAATATTTTTTCTTTACTCAATAAATCATTTTCAAACTGGATGATATATTTTTATTATATCTCCATATTATACAAAGAATAAAGATTCGTATGTTGAATACACAGAACAAATTTCATATACTGTTGGTTTTACTGCACAAAAATTAGAAAATTAATTGTATTCTTTTATTCAGTGCGATGCGATATACTATATAACAAAAATTTTAAAGAATGAAGTAACAAAGCAGTTTTACAATTTTACATCCTGATTGTCTTCGAATTTATAACTTGGACACCAATTTTAAGATTAGAACTATACTGTCCGAAATATAAATGTTAAATACTATCAAGACCATATTTTGTTTACGAGTTCTGTGATTTAAAGTTTTTCCATTTATGTTAAGTATTTACCACATGGCAATGTTTTAAATAACTTGTTAAAGAAATAGATATTTAACTTCGAAAAGCCATGTTTCCCTTACTTTAAGACTATACTCAATATATTTAGATAATTAAAATTTATGACTTGTTCTCATGATGGATTAATTTCACACATCACATGATTTGCAGCAGTAATTTTTATTCGATTATTTCATTTAGTTTGCTAAGGACACGATTGATTATAACCATATTAAAAGGTATTGAGAATACAATCTTAGTTTGGAAAAATCATTTTTCCTACAGAGGTAGACTTTGGATTAAACTTCGAATTAACAAACGATGTATCATTTTCTTCTAGCCGAAATCATGGATATTAAAAACAGAATTTCAAATTTCCTTGTAAACACTGATATAGATTAAAACTTACAAAATGCAACTCTCTCGTTCTTGAGTTCTTTGTTGCTATCTCTCACCAGATGTCATTCAAGTTCCAGCTCGTTGAACTTAACTGAAATATTAATTATTTCTCTGCGGTTATTGATATGTTGCATGGCTGTGAAATATCAGTTTCCGAATTAAGTGTATCCTTACCCCTGTGAAAACTTTTAATATGATATGGATTAATATTTCTTCGCTGAGCAAGCATGATCTCTTCAGTTTGATGTAGAATTGTGCAAGTTATAAATTTTCCTTTTCGAAGCTACTTCATAGCCATTTTGAGACGAGATTTTCTTTCTGAATCCCGAGTAGAATGGAGGCGATGTTTAAATCAGTGTGCAAATCTGATGTTAAACTTTGGAGACTGGGAGTCATATAGATTGTTTTTTCGTCCTTCTCACCAGCAAACCTCGTCTTAATTAACACGTGGTAAGGCTTTCCTCAAGTTGTTTCCAATATATTCATTAAGTCTTAAAGTTTTAAAGCTAAAAGAAATATCTATATTTCGTTCTAAGATTCTTAGTTTATCTTCTGTATGCATGTATGGATCGAATATGTACGGATTTTAATGTTATGTTCGAATATGTGTGTGTGTGTGTGTTTACTTTACGCATGAATTGCTAAAATAGTAATAATCAGCAGCATATATTTTTCTAAAAAAATTTTACCATGTTGCTTTAACCATCTTTGTGAGTTTAGAATTTTTTTTTCCTATTAGTTTCAGTAAAGATACATTCTTTTAATGCCTTGTGTTCATGAAAAAGGTGGGGACTTTTATTTTAAGACTCAAATAGTTTAATTTATAATTTTTTTCAGCGATTTAATCAGAGAATACTATTTATAATATTAGCGGATTATTCAGTGATTCATTTTCGCTCTAAAAATTACAATCATCTATTGCGAATCGTATTGAGTAATCGATGAATTTATGTATAATTGAGTAAAACAATCATAGGCTGTTTGTAACATAATTGTAAGTAAACAATCTAAATATTAGCAATCAAGTTTAAACTTTATTTCTGTATAAATCAATTAAAAATTATTTTTAAATTGACATCCTTCTAGAAAATGATTTTCACACATACACATCTATATTAATATTATAAATGTGAAAGTTTGGAGGTTGTTTGTTACTCAACAACACCAGAACGGCTGAACAGAATTGGATAAAATTTAACACAAAGATAGATTATAGTCAGGAATAGAACATAGGGTGCTTTTTATTGCAATTGATGGACTGGTTAATTTTTTATTAATTGAAAACTAAATTTCGCGTTTAACAGCTTAGGACAAATCCCACCAAAGATAAGTAAGGCTCCAGTTTTTTCTCCCAACAGAGATGAGTTTAGGTTTAGCAGAATTTCGACCGATTATTTCAAACGATTCTGTTTATTTTTTTTAGTGTCTGATGTATTTAAAATCAAATGTTGTTAATCAATCTTTCGGATTCATTCTGAAGTACTTTTAAATTAAAAGAAAACAGAATAAAGAAAAAAAAAATTCTTATCTGCATTGCGTTACCCCAACTGGCGTAGGAAAGTCAGACATGAGCGTTACGCTAACTGGCGTTGAAAGTTCGCGTGTGATTGTTGATAACTGTGTTTCCATGTGTATAATATTGTTGTTGCTGTCTCAAGCTCGATCAATAAATAAAATGGATTTGACCGGACTTGATATGCTGTTTTGTTTTATTTTGGGTATACAATGTAAATAAATTGTTTTCACTTTAGTTATGTGTTTTTGTTATTAAATTGTATTTATGTTATATATTTTTCGTATATACTTATACGTTTAAATGTATCGTTTTTAGGTTAGGTTTAATTTTTTTGTCATTATTTGATAGTTTTTTGTACATGTACATCAAAATTTCCGTGCGAACGGAGTTGCGGGTTATATATATAATATGCTTCTTATTACTTTGTTAAAATATTAATCTTTTCAGCCTTAATAAACAATTCCTTCTCGCAATACTCAATCATGCAGTCAAATAACATCACATATTAAAATAGAGCATGTAACAATGAAAAACAGTAGCCTAACAATTTTTAGTTGATTAAGAATACCGACTAAAATCCATTCCGTTGCTTTTAATATGGAGACATATAATATTCAAAATACATTGTAGTGAGGATTTGTATGCATTTGACATAGATTGAGTAAATGTTAAAAATATTCTTCTATACTAACCAAAAACTATACTGAGTTAGTCGTATAATTTTAACTATAATTTTAGTATGAAATATAATAAATTTTGTTATCAGATATCACAATCTTAAAATCTTACGGAAAGCTTTTATTACATTTATAATCGTAGTAAAATCATAGGAAGATATTATGAAGTAGACATGATACAACTGATAGGATTGCGAGACAGTTAATCCGGGCGTCATGTTATCGCTTCTCAAGCTAATAATCTAATATTAAAACAATTAACTGATTTTATAACTTTAATTTTCTATTAAAACCATGATTTGTAATAAATTATACCTAATCGAAAAATACCTCAAGTGTCTTATCGATTTAAGGAATATAAGATAACAGAATGGGTAAAATAGTATATATCTCTTAAGATAGTAAAGGGAACAATGATATGAAGGAGTTGAAAAAATTCTAGTACATTTCCAAATTACGATTATTGCAAGTTAAACAGAATAATTTAAAAATCTCCAGAATCATTTTAAGCTTTAAAAAATAATCATGGTTAACCATAATAGAATTATTTCCAAATTTGTTGCAAGAATTATTTCTAAATTTATCCTAGCAATCTTTTCCAGTGATCCCACTTTTTTCTACTCCAGAGTTGTATTTTACTGTTAAATCACTACAGTTCTAAAATAATTTTCAAGAAACAATTATTTTCCTGTAAAAGAAATGTTTCCAGTTATTTCCGATTCTACTTTGGCGCAGTTTAGCCAAACATGGCTGTTGCGCCAATAAACTACATAAACGAAACTTCGGATTCTTCTTGCCTTTAATAAGATAGTTAAGACTGTGTTATAAAACTGAAAAAAAAATTCTCTCCTAGATATGTAAACTAATCAATCTTGCTATTATGTTAATCAATGACAATCCCAAATTTTTTGAAATTTTGACGAGAATTGATAAGTTATGATATCATCTTAATATACTTTCGTTTCTAATGATATTAAAAAACAAAATGCATTAAATATTTTGTCTGAGTACTCTACAATTCGGACAAAATTCCAAGTATATTTATGCATTAAAATTGAAATAGCGATGTTTTTTTGGTTCAACTATATTTTTCTGAAAGAGTTCTGAACAATACGGACAAAATTCCAATTATAAGTATGCATATAAAAGCTTATTGGCGGCATCCTTTCCGTTCAATTATATTATATTTAATTGAAAGGCTTTTAATAACGTAAATTTTATAATAGATCTGCGTCTCATCTGCTTTGTATAAAATGATCGTATATCACAGATTAAGGAAGCTTGAAAAACAAATTATCGTGTTGAACAGATTGCCCAAACGTTGACTCCAAGTCAAATTTAGTATCTAAAATTGAAATTCAGAAAACAAGAAAAGGGGAGAAAAGAAAATCTGATTATGTTTGCATGATAACAGCAAAAACATTACAGTAATTGCTGCCTAAGCTACTTCTAAACCCATTAAATAACCTCCGTGTCCATTAGCTCACTACTCTAGACCGAAAATTCAACACCAGAATCCTGACTTGTGACAGCTTGACTTATATCCCTCTCTGTTGCAAATAAACTGTCAACTTCTGCTGTATTGTTTCCTGCTTTAATCCACGGCAATGCTTTTAACCTCGCGTTCGTGATTCGAATTTCTGTTCGTTTTGATCGTAAAAGCTGCAACTGTGGAAGCCCGTCGCAAGCGCGTGGGTGTGGTTTGGCGCCATTCTTCTGCGTAGTTCTTCGATGAACAAGCGAGATACGGACTTCGTCTTCGAGATTTTATTACTCCCCTCGGCTCTCTGTGTGTACGCTTATGCTTGGAAGGGGGTGGGCGCAACCACCACCTTGTACTGGTTTATTTAGCCGCATCTGCTATCCCCCCCCCTTTCCATCGGTCACTTGATCTAGCGACTGCTACCAAAAGTGCCTTTTTATCAGTCACTTTTTTGTGGTGAGCCTTTTCTTATCTTTGGTGGAAATTGAGAAGGAAATAAAACAAATGACGCAGCCAGATCAAAACAGTCTGTTAGGAAAGACGGGAGGATATAGCTTTCTGTCCATTTTGTCAAAATGCCCAATTTTCAATGTCCAGCGCTTGCACTTTTTTACTTGGGTCTTCCCCTTCATCGTCTTTTCTGCTTAATAAGATACCTCATGTCTAACTTTTTGCTTTTTTAAGTCCTTTTAAGTTTTGCTTTTTACAGTTTTTTGCTAAGTTCATAAAGTTTTATCCGTTTATTTAAATCTTGATTACATTTTAGCATCTCCTCATATTCCCTTCGGTGATTCTTTTAAAGCAATATAATTTTACCCATTGTTTGGCTCAGTATGTTCAACATCATGGTTCTTGTGCCATAAAAAAATCCAAACAAATAAAAAAAACTTTCTGTTCATTTCTGACTGGACAGTGACCAGAATTACATTCGGCGAACAATGTACGATGCTAGTTTTAATAGGAATTTAAGAAAAGCATTTTTTTTGAAAATAATAGATGTCAGCTGTGGCGGATTTCTGAATAAATAGAGGCAGGTATGCATACATGCTGCTTGACTGGATGGGTGGAGGCGTAGATGATTATCACTTCAAAATGTTACATGCCGCATGGTAAACAGATTTATATCAATGTGATTTTATGAAAATACTAGCTGGCACTCGGCGCATTGCTGTCGCAGAAAAAAATAATCTTGGAAATATCATTTAGAATTTGAAATAATTATCTTGTTTAATTAAGAATGATAAGAGGAATAATATTTATTTTCTTGTCGGCAATGAATACATTCATTGAAATTGAAGGATATATTAAGGAGAAGCATAAATCGTATTTATTTGATTTTTATTATACTATTCTACAAGCAAATATTCATTTTTAAGTATCTGGCGCAGTTTGGCCAAACATTGCTCTTGCGCCAGAAAAATCTAATTAACCAGCCAACCATCATTTTTAAGCATCAGATATGTATATTCTTTTAGAATAGTAAAGCTTGGTGTTCTTTCAGAATGTTAATGAAAGAAGCTATTTATTATATCTTGTGATTCATTTGATATTTGTTCAGAATTCTCAAATTTAATGTTAGAAAATGTGATTAAACTTTTTTCTTTTAAAATTGATTAAACATAGAAAATATATTTATAACATAAAATCATTAATATAATTGAAAAGATAATTTTTTGGAAACTAAGACGGAGCAAAATTATTTGTAACATAATATTTTTGGAATTAACTGCTGAAAACGTTAAAATTTAAATCCCCCAGGATTGATCTCCCCAAAACTTTCGTTATCTTCGTATAATCTGTAATAAAGTTAATTCTGAGAATGATTTGCATTGTATTTGCGTACAATAGCTATATAATATTAACTTGGATTTAGCATTTCTACTGAATATATTGTCTGCTCGGCTAATTGTATGGAGGTTAATTCTTAGTTAATAGATGCGGTAAAGAGATCTACAAATATTTGTTGCATATTAACATATTAGATAATTTTACTATTAGATTATTTAACCATCCCGTAATTGCAAGTAATAAGTAGTTGAAATTTTATCGCGATCGATAAACAGTACGGCAGCGCCTAAGAGACATATAGACAAACATTCATTTTTATTTATATAGATTACAACAGCAATCTAGCATTTTTATTATTAGCATGTTATTTTGGACTCCTTTTATTGAAACCAAAATTTCTCTCGGATCCATTGGTGTAGTTACAAAATTACTCATCGAATTTAATTGATTTAAGTTATTGCATTCAGTATATATTTTTACTTGCATTCAGAAATACAGACTGACAGAAGGCCAATCCTTTGACAAATTGAAAATTTGATTAGAATTTTTTTTCGATGATGAATCTGTATACCAAAGTTTATCTGTTGAGCTCTGCGTTTTGTAGTTATCGAGTTCATTTGTATTTGAACAAATGGATTGACGTACATTCTGCGAATGAATTTCGTTCAAATTTTTACAGAAATCTATCAACTTGGCCTTAAATCTATGCAATTCAGGCCTATTTGAAACTCTGAAATTCATCAAAATCTTGAGTTAGATTATTATTATTATTTTACAAATATTGTATTTTCATCTTGTATTAAATTACAATAATAAAAATGCAACTTTTTTGTTCGCAATTAATGCAAATCACAATAATAAAGTAATTGCTTGAATTTTGCAAAGCGGTTTTTAATAGAGGATATTATGAAATTTATATGTGAATAGTGAAAAAAATTGTGAAAGAAAGCATAAAAATGCACACTTAATCTTACAATAAAATTGAAGTTCGAAGAGACATTACAGATTTCTTTTCGATAATAAAATCAATACATATGAGATTGCGTAATGTGATTGAGTGGAACATCTGGTTACATTTTGTATTAAGCAGCGATTTGATGCTACTTCGTTTTTCCTCCAACAAAATGCCACGTGGATTATTAATTGGTGGGTATATTTGTAAAATTTAGAACGTTGGGTTGCAAAATTATAAATTGTATTTCCTATTAATTTAAAATAAGAATTATATTGTCACTGTCTTCATGAGGCTAAATGTTTTAGCATGAGCTAGATATTAGCCTGGAACAAATTAAACATGCTAAAAGTCAGTTAATGATAAGTACTAATCATTTAATAATTTGCATTTTACTTTATGGAAAAGTTCTATTAACCATGATCAATTTTAAATCATGAGGTGAAACTGCGATTACTATTCTTTTCTTTTTTTATCATAAATATTAACTCAATAAACTGAGAAAAGAAATATGTTCATAAATGTCCGAAGCAAAAACTTTACGAAAAAAAAAAGTATGAAATATATTTTTTAAAATATTATTTATCGAAAAGAACAATGAAAAATACTTTCGGTATGGATTTCAATAAGTGGTAAAAGGTGTTAAACCATTTGAACACCTGCAGATTCTCTAATACTCAGGATTATACTTTTCTCCCCTTACTCAATAGAGTTCCTCACGCCTAGTCTATTATAGAGAAGTATTAGAACTCCTCCCCTCTCCTTGCCTATGCCGAAAATTTAGGCGAATACAGAAATGGTACTTTATATTGTAAAATATATATATATATATAATTTTCAAATTGAACATTAGTATTGTATTTCGAGATAGTGAACTTTAAATAAAAAAGCGATTTTTCCCCCCTCCTTCTCAAAGTTGTTCGAGTTCCAAAACTGTTTTTAGCCAGCTAGAAAAATTGAAAAGAAAAGTAATTATAATAGAAAATCTTCCCGCCATTTCGTGTTGATTCCCATTTTCTTCATTGTACTTCTTCGCTTCTTCTGGCGATAATCACTTCTTACGAACCTGTTCTTTATTGGCCAGGAAGAGAATCGGGTACTTGGCGGACACTCGCGCCAAGTTGTAACTTTTTTGCTGACGATAAGTCGTCAAATATGATAACTTTTTTGAAATAAATTTTCATTAACCTTAAAAGCAAAAAAATTGATTCCTCGAAAGCGATTTGCTGAAAACAAATTAAAACACCGTCATGTTCTCACATAATAAAATAACAAATTAAAAAACAACCGTTCATTAACGTGTGAAAATACGAATTATGAAATTTCATTTTCTATTTCTTTTATTTGTATCTGTGATCTAAGATCCTTAACAGTAGTTTCGTAGCTGGATATGGTGAGTCAATTATTGACTCTAAATTATTAAGTGCAATTAAATTGCCTATCCAGTCATGGGTTTGCGAAATATTTCAACGAATATCTACCTACTTGATTTTGTAAGTTCAGATTTTTTTTAAATTAAAATTTTTTTTTTCACAATCCTTGCAAATTAGATATTTATCTTTTTAACCGCGTCGAGTCAATCAATGTCAATATCTCTTAGTTCAGTTAAAAAATTGTGCATGCATAATTATTTAACAATTTAAATTTTACTCTGTGTAAAAGAACTACTTTTAACCATTGTCAAGTTTAATCTTGAAGAGAAATTCGTGATATAATTAGAATTTTTGGTAACAATCCTCCCCTCTTTTTATAATAGGAGTTTAAAAAAAGGGATAAATGACTATTTTTCATGCAAATCTTTTTCAAATCTTGAATTTCATTGAAATTTCATGTTGATTCATATTTTGATGATTTCATGTCTTGTATCCTGTCTTTGAGTTTGTTGTATTTTGCTTTCTCATACACAGGTTTACAAAGAGAAAATGTTGTGATCATCAGAAAATTAGACTTTGAGATTTTGCTGAATCCCTACATTTTAGATATCCTAAAATCCATAAAATTCCTCTTTGGAATTATGCTTGCTTATCGCTCTCTTTGTAAACCGGAGGGTTTCAGGTTCAAGACTCGATTCCACCGAAGAACCGTCGTGTGAGGGGGGTCTCTTGCACATTAAATCTGTCAGGCCAAACGTCCTCCCGTTGATGTCGTGTGAAGAGGTGGGTGCCAGTTCAGGTGTCGTCCTCGTCATTTGATCTTGGTTCAAAATGACGAGGTCCGTCCCAAAACAGCCCTCGTGTTGCTTTAAACAGGACGTTAATATAACTAAACTAAACGCTTTGTAAACACAGTTAGCTCAAAGATGCTTAGAGTTAGATGGTTGAAATTCGGTATATGAACTTTGCATCACATTCGTAGACTTCTGTCATACTTTGGGTAATATCTATTTAGATGAAGTCTGTTTGTTCGGTTACCTATGTATAAATGAATGCGTTAACTTTGAAGTACAAAGAGCTAAATAAAATTTGATGCAGGGTTTTAGAAAATAAAATGCAGATTTTTACGAAGTGTGAAATCTTGCAAAGGGTTAATCGTTTATCTTTCAATACTTTTGCAAGTATATAGTTTCAAAAAACAATGACTTAAATAAGTGAAATTTGGTAATTGCAATTGCAATGCTATGTCAGATTTTGATTTCTTTCTGTTTGGGGAAAAAAAAAGCATCTAATATATATAAGTAAGCATTTAATTTTTAAAAAGCAGAATGGCAGTTTTGAAGACAGTGAATAGACTTTTGATTCTTTGACGTCGTTTTATTTCATCAAGGAGAAGGCATGTTTATGTGCAAGCAGATGCGACGAGGACACACATAATAAAGAGAGAAAGCTAATGAAAATTTTTATCCCTCGTCTTATTTACCATACTTTGATAGGGAAAATATTCTTTAAAGAAGTTTATACAGTATTAAGAGCCTGATAGGGATTTCTCATGCACACGCCGAACCAGGAAAGGGAAATGGAGGGATCTTTTAAAAGGAATTCTCTCAAATTATCCTGTGGCTTGTTTTATGAACGAGCTAGCTGCTACCCGGCGCGTTGCTGCCACCGAAAAAAATATTAAGTGCAATCAATCAATAATTTGGCAGTGTTTTATCGAAATAGGATGAACGTTACGAAAGCATATAAAATACGAACAAATAAATATTAATTTTTATGTTAGAATTGTTGAACTTTGTGTTCTTTCAGAATGGTAATGCAAGAAGCTATTTATTGTATCTCGTGGTTCGTTTAGGATTCTCAAATTTAATTTCAGGAAATGTGATTGAAATGTTTTCTTTTCAAATTGATTAAATATAGAAAATATAGTTATACCATAAAATCGTTAATATAGTTGAAAAGATAATTATTGAAAATTAAGATGGTTCAAAATTATTTGTACTATAATATTTTCGGTAGTTATTGAGAAAAATGCTAAAATTTAATTAAAATTTAAAATCTCAGGGTTGGTCCTTCCAAAACTTTCTCGCATAATCTGTAATTAAAGTTACCTCTGAAAGTGATTTGTATAGCATTTGACTAGCTACAAAAATTTAACCTTCAATTTGGATTTAGTATTCACCACAGAATCTATTGTCTCCTAGGAGTGCTATTTGGAGATTAATCCTTGATAAATAGATGCGGTTGGGATTCGAATAAAAAAAAATAGATGATTGTACTATCCCTATAATCATCTCTTAGATGTAGACAATAAGCAGACCAAGTTTCATCGTAATCGGATGAATGGTTTAGGAAGGCATAAGGGCCATACAAACATTCCTTTTTACTTATATAGATGCTACGAGGAAGATATATTTGCTTTGGAGCCAGTCTTAATAGATGCTATATAGATAAGATTTCAGTAACACATTATTTTTTTTATTTGGTGCCATTTATTTTTATATCGCTTTTCATAGCCAATTATGAGGGGGAGGATGTAAAAATAGTATGCCCCCGGTATCATATAAGTTTGGTAAATCATTGCTAGCAACAAGGGCAAAAAAAAAAAAAAAAATGAAATGGTACCTCCTTCCTTCGTCTCCCGCCCCTCAAATGAATTGGAAGATCTCATCAGACAAACAAAAAACATGGAGCAACGCTTCTTGCAGAAGAGGGCTCGTTTATTGTAGAAGATGCAGAGCCTCGGTCTAATCTTGGTGACAGAGGATCGGTTTTCAGATGGGTGGGACCTCTGGCTTCTGTTCCCGTGTGACAGAAGGCATACTTGGGGTGGAACAAAGTGCCGATTTATAAACTCTGAATCGCCATCTAATTAATCGCGTTGTGTGGCTGCATCTGCCGCCAGCCCCAAGACGGTGTCGGCTTGCATTCGGACAAATGAACCTCTTTCGTTACCATTTGGTATGAGGAAGATGAATTTCCAACAGCGTGCCAGGAATAGTCCAGCTTTGAGGGGACCCATTGACCATTTTGTTTTTTTGTGTATTGGGAGTTACGTCTGAGTCAGTGTTATCTTAGATGGTTGTCATTTGTTGTTTTTTTTCTTCATCTTTAGTTAGCAGTCAAATGACTCATAGAAATGAAAACAATCGTGTACAGCTACTCTTTCCGAATTGTGGAAAGTTTTTGACAAATTGAACAGTTTTCTTTTTTGATGAGATGGATATTATAATAATAAATTAATAAGATCTTGGGTGAAAACTTTGTGCTGTTGACAGAAAAGAATATAATGAATTCTTTATGATAAATGTTTTTCTAAAAATGAATTTAAGTTTCTTTAACATGAAATATTGTCGATTTTTGTGCGTGTCTTGATTTACTATAAATTTTCATAGAGATGCAAATGACCTTTTTCAAGGTTTCTCAAACTATAGTACATGTGTCACTAATGGTAGATTGTATTGTATTTGGTGATATAATTTAATACGTAAAAGATTTAAATAAATTTTAACTTTTTATTTTATTTTTTATTATTCGACTTTTAATTATTTCATAACAAATCTTATGATAAATGTGTTTAAAAATATGATTTATGTAGTTTCTGATATAAAGAAAGCGACGAATATATTCGCAATAAAGCATGTAATTCCTTCAGTGCATCAGATATTTAAGATAATGGATTTTCAAAAATACTATTAAGAAAATATAAAACATGATTATAATATGAATTGTTCTTGTGTTTCACATTATTGAAACTGGAACACGGCATATTGAAATTGGTTGCAATGCTGCGTTGCTCTTTGTTGCGTTAATTTTCATTTATTTAAATTTTTACCATCGACAATTATCGCTTATTTATTACAACATGCAATATATTACAATTCGGGTTTCATTTACGAATATAAACTGAATAATGCAGATTTAAAATGTTTAAATTGACTATTTGAGTATAAATGTTGTATTTAGATTCTATTAATTGACCAATATCTTTGTAATAATACATATAGTTTCGATTTTATATGGTCCAGCATCCAGGAATTTTTTGGACTCTTGATCACAAATCGTTAATAAACAAAATAACTACAAAATCTTTTCTTGACTGAAAAAAAAAATATTACAAAAGAACACAATATATGTACAAAATAACACAAAGAACATATAATGATGTAAAATTTTTATTTTGAAAAAAATTGTCCTTAAAATTTTAACGCTTTGATATAGATATAGTGATTTTATACTCAATTTTTATCAAAATATCATTAAATAAAATTTTCAACATATTTGGCTCTATGAATTGAAATTGACCATTGCATTTCAATATCGATTTTGGATAACATAAATAGCAATATGATGTTTGCAAAGACAGTATAGGATATGCTGTGTTTAGTGTGACTGTCGAAATGTTGGGTCGTATTATCAAAGGAATACCACTTAGATATTCTTTTAGTTACCTAGGGTGTTCAGATTGAAATAGTTATTGCAAGGCAGTCCGCAGAACACTATACACTTTCAGTGGGTTCCCTAACATGTTAATTTAAATAGTAATGAAATAGTGGATGACTTAGTTAAGACAAAATCAGCTGATATATTTCATGGTGGTGCAACTCTAATTTTGAAATCTCCTCTATCAAAAGATGGAGTCAAGTGAACTTTGGAAAGTCCCACATGCTGACCCTTGTTACTTTGGTATTAGTCCCAGTTGGTATCATCATTTGGATATTTCTAGAAAACAGTAAATGGCCATCACTCGTTTTATGAGTGGACACACCAAATCCCTCACCTTCCAACATGGACGGAGGATCTTTGCAGAATGTCCTTTGTGCAAGGCAGATCAAGCCTCCTCCAATAACAATTCTTAATGTTTAAATTGTAATATTTTTAGATTTTAAAGGAACCACTACTGTTTTTTGGACTTTTTAGAGATCTTTGGTTTCAAGGAGGTGGTATAGAACAACTATACTACTCGGGATCAGAAACAACAATAATATTAAAATAGTTTTTCTCCTTAAAATATTTTTTTGGAATCGTAGAAAAGCTTTACGATGACCCTGAATTTTCATACATGTAAAAATAGAAACGTTGAATTTCATGTTTTATGGTGGCAATCGGAAGTGAAGAGGAAGCTTTCAAAAATGAATCTAAAAGTTAGCAAAAACCACGATAGAAAATACTGTCGCATTTAGATTAAATTTTTTTCTAAAAAAATATATAATTCATTAAAAATTTTTTAATTTAAATAATTATTCGACATACTATTGCAATTACGGAGTTCAGAAATTATTTATTTTTAATAAAAATTGTGTGTTCTTTTCTTTGCCAAAACAGCATTTCTAAACGTATTACATCCCATTACAAGTAGGTTTCAAGTTTAGTTTAGTTATATTAACGTCCCGTTTAAAGCAACACGAGGGCTATTTTGGGACGGACCTCGTAATTTTGAACCACGGTCAGATGACGAGAACGACACCTGAACTGGCACCCCCCTCTCCACACCACGCCACACCAGCGGGAGGACATTTGGCCTGACAGATTTAACGTGCAACAGACCCCCTCACACGGCGGTTCTTCGGTGGAATCGAGTCTCGAACCTGAAACCCTCCGGTTCCGAAGCCGAGACTTTACCACCGGGCCACCGCGGCCCTTAAGTAGGTTTCAAAAATATGAATGTAGTTCGAGTTATCGAATTGGTGGTAATCTTATAAGATTCACTGGAAAAATAAGTTATATCTGTGTTAACATTCACTTGCCTTTTCATGTTCGTTTTATTTAAATCCGTCTAAAGATCTCTAATTGAAAGAAGTGCATATATCTCAGTAAAAGGTTATTCTATCGGAGACAGATTTTCCAAGAAGTTTTGAGTTTCAGGTTCCCGAAATAAACATCTGAACCGGACCTTTTGCTTAAAAAAGGAAGTTCTTGGTCTTAATTACAGATATAAAACGGAGGAAAACATAAGCAGCAATATAATTAATAACACTAACATGCTGTTGCATGGAAATCAGCAGTTCCATTCAAAGGTTCAAAATTTCTGTAACCAATTATTTAGCGATTCCTAGATTTTATGACTTCCTCTTCCTTCTGAAACAGTTGTGAAGAATATTTGCATTCCAACATGCGAATCCAGTGACCAGACAACGACCATGTCATCGAGAAAATTCGTTTTACCTCCCTTTATTTCGTCGTTTTTTTTCATTTCGGATTTGTTTCTGGGAAGAGATTCTCAACCGTTCGTGACCAATGTAGTTAAGAAACCTTTATTGAGATTTTTTAAAAAAGGTTTATTGATTCTTGATGTAATTGACTAATTATTTATTTTTCTGTATTTGGGTAAGTTTTAGACTGCGTGTTGCTTCATATCAATATAATGTAATAGAGAAGCATTTTTTGGTCTGCGTGTTGTATCATATCAGTGTAATATAGAAAGGGGAAGAAAGCTTTCCTCACGTAGCTGGTGCTTTTTTGTTTGTTTGTGTGTATAAGTAAGCGTATTTGATTTCATACTTAATTCACGTGATCAAAGTTTTCTTCATTAAAAGATGGTATTTCATTTAAATGATTTGCATGTAATTTGTATGAAAATGGCGGAAGATTCAGCACTAGTATTATATTTCTAGTGCAGTTTCACAATTATTATCTATAGATATTCTCTCAGTTTTTGTAAACCTGCACTTTTATAGACATTATTTATAGAATTCCGCAAATTAGCCATCAAGGTATGAAATGATTAAACATTTCACTGACATTCTATAATAAAACGCCAGATGTGAAATCTGTAAATAAGCAATTCACAGAAGAACACAGACATTTGAAAATTATGGTAGATTAAATTAAACATGATACCGATATGTTTAAAAAGGAAATTTCCTTTTCTGCTGATTGTTGTGCATGTTTGAAAACAGCCAGTGACGCGCATGCTTGTGCAAAGTCATGTCAAAAATTTTACTTTTTGTGTCTATGCTTGTAAAAAGGAATACTTTGAGCCTTTTCTTTCTTTCTTTTGAATAATAGCCTTATCATGCTCTTTGTTTCATACTTTGCATAAATAATATTTGTCATTCTGTAACATGCATTGTCAAGGAAAAAGATATATTTAACAATTCATGCTTTATCTAAATGCTCGATATTCTTTAGAATGTCAACATATCGTGCATAGCCGTTAAAAAAAATATATACATACCAAGTTTTCTGAACACATTAGCTGCTATGATTTACTCTTGATTATTAAATGGACTCTTTGTTAGTTTTAACCACGATAGTAAAGGAGCCATCTAATTAAATAATAGGGATGAATCTCGAGCTAGTCATGCTGCATCCATTTGTTAAATTGTAGATCTTGATTCAAAGCATACAAGTGGCAACGTAAAAGCATAGAAAATGAGAAAATCTGTCAAATCATCCATTGTTACCTTGCTGAAATGAATGTCATTGATTCTAAAGATTTCATTAAAAATATTTTAATCTGTTTTATTAAATTACTTTTTGTTTATTTTTAACCAATGGTTCATTTTCTGCTAATATATTCCAAGAAGAAATTTCTTTTTTAACACAGTCATAATATTTTCTAAATTAAAGAGTCTCGATGGGGGGGGGGAGTTAAAACAGAAATTTTTATTCAGATTTCAGAAATGGGTCGTTTTGAAACTTATATTTGCGAAATAAAGAAAGAAAATTTATAAGTATTTTCAGAAAATAACGGAAGAATGTTCAAATTTAACATTTCGAAAATATACACTAAAATCACAAATCTGGTAATGTTTGATTAATAAAACTACTATTATATCTTTTAAGTACGAGTTTAAACTTTCATTTTTAATTGTTCTGACAAAGTTTTGGAGCTCAACCGATTTTGAGATGAAAAAAACTAGAATTTTTTTTATATATATCGACGCATGCGTAATCTAATAGTCTCGTGATTAATTCAAACCAGTTTAAATAGGTTCATGACTTAATTAAGACAATGAACAAGAATTCAGAGAATGAATAATTTGAAAACCAAAGTGCAACTTTAGTTGGCAATAAATCACCAAATGTGACAATTATCTGCATTTTTTTCTATTAACCCATTTGCAACATATGAAAACATGAAAGAAATGCTCATATCACGTAAATTTTTTTTTATTTAGGTGTAAAATTGTATAAAGGTAGAAAAAAGAATCATTTTTGAGCATTATATGTTAGTATTTAGTTCAGTGTGGTAGCATTTGAAATGTGGGATGCATGTAGCATATAATATGAATATAGTATATATCATATTATAGGCATAGCTTATAATATGATGCAGCATCTACATATACTCTCCAGTGATAGTGACTAGGAAAATTGAGCGTGTATACGCTATATGTATACGCTAATGATGCAAATGTATACGCTAATGATGCAAATAGGTTAACCCTAAAAGTGATAAATAGCCAAATTATGCCTACACATTTTTAGACTTCAAAAACTTCAAATTAAAGTATCATGCCTTCAAATGATTAAAAAAATATCAAGAGATCTGATGAAAAAGCAATAACACGAAATATTTTATGATTATGTTCAAAGGTTGATATTTTATGAAGAAAAGACGATGGAAAAAAAATGCTAAAAAATATCTTCGTCTGTTTTCGTAGAAAATCTATAAAAATAAATGCTTTCAGTGACGTTGAGAAAAAAAAAGAAAGAGTTCAGATTATTGAATTTCCAATTTGGTTATATAACTTGCACAAACTGAATGACAACCTTATGGCCCGTTTCCACGTCATTCAAGCATAAGTGTAATTAAATGCTATGACGTTAATTCCGTGTCTTTGAAAAATATTTAATAGATTCCAAGTTGGTGCAAGCAGATTGTCATTAAAATCACATGAGAATGAATTGATACCTTTCAAGGATGTGGTAGTGAGGTCATTAAAAAAAATCGCAAAATTTAGCTTTTTTTAAAAAAAATATATTATGAGCTTATTTACAGTCAATATTTTCCTTTCGGCCTTTTTTTTTTCTCCTCATTTTTCAAAACTCTTTTTGCAACTCGAGGCCTTTATTATTATTATTATTATTGTTGTTTAGGTCCAATTGTTTGCTTAGTTATTTAATGAATTGTTAATATTTTATATAGCAACTAGTGTAACATAATTCATATTATCTTATGTGCTAACATGATGTTGTTTCAACTTGAGGTTTTTGGGGCCTCAAAATGTGAAGGCAACAAATTAGCGATTTATTTCTTTTTATTTTATTTTGGAGTTGGGTTTAACAATATAGCTTATGGAATATCTATCGTCTACTAATGTAGTTTTATTTTGCAGTCGGCTTCCTCTTACAGCTTTTGAATTGTCTACCTTATGCTATTATAGTTCTTTCATTGGAAATCAGTGTTATTGCTTAACTCGAGCAACATTTTTTAAAAAATAAAAGAACAAAATCTTGTTTGTTTAATCGATAAAGATTGTTGGTTCAGAGATTCTCTAAATTCTCTGAATTCTTATTATTTTCTTAATTTAAGTCATTAACCTACTTAAACCGGTTTGAAATAACCACGTGACTATCAGACCACGCAAGCGTCGATATTTAGAGAAACGACGGAGTTTTCTTTTCATCTCAAAATCAATTGAGCTCCAAAACAGGCCTCTGTAGTTTAAGGCCTTATCACACGGCAAAATATCTTCGGCACTTTCCGTCAGCAAACGACAAGGAAAGTGACGTCACTTCAAAGTTTCACATGATTGGTTGAATTTCGTTCGCGGACAATATTTCCGATGACATTTTCGAACTGGTTAGAAAAAGTTGTGGATTATGAAACTTGCTTGACCGGTTTTTGATGGTAGAAACAGAAAAGTGATGGCGAAATTTCACCGTGTGATAAGGCCTTTAGGGTTTGAGATTCGAGACCCTATTTCACCGAAGAACCGTCGTGTAAAGGCCTTATCACACGGTGAAATTTCGTCAGAACTTTTCCGTTTCTACTCTCAAAAACCGGTCAAGCAAGTTTCATAATCGACAACTTTTTCTAACCAGCTAGAAAATGCCTTCTGAAATATTGTCTGCAAACGAAATTCAACCAATCATGTGAAAATTTGAAGTGACGTCACTTTCATTGTCGTTTGTTGACGGAAAGTGCCGACGATATTTTGCCGTGTGATAAGTCCTTAAAGAGTCTTTTGCATGTTAATTCCGTCAGGCGTAACGTTCTCTGCTGGTATGGTA
The DNA here is from genome assembly GCA_026543055.1 of Argiope trifasciata. Lineage (NCBI taxonomy): Eukaryota > Metazoa > Arthropoda > Arachnida > Araneae > Araneidae > Argiope > Argiope trifasciata. The sequence goes on from JAPMOQ010050226.1 coordinate 378,605, forward strand.
TGGAGAAGGGGTTGGCATATCAGGTGTCGTTCTCGCCACGGTTAAAAAATTACGAGGTCCGTCTCAAAATAGCCTTAGCTTTGCTTTATAACGGGACGTTAATATAAACAAACTAAACTAACTCATAATAAATAGCTTTTTGTTTGAAGTTTTTATATTTTTTATTGTTAAAATTGTTTAGTAGATATTCAAAAGCGGCTTTCAGCTTCTAGTTTCACCCATTTTTTTTTAAATCTTAAGCTCAACTGTTTTTCAGAAAATTCTCATAAGTTATATATTTTTTCAGCCTTTCATTTTCTCAGATTTTGAACCTTTATTAAAATTACTGCTATCATTTGCAGAGATTAGATTTTCACATTCCCTCTATCACAATAAATCTTATCAGCTTCCCACTTCTACTCGGTTTTAGTTTTGTGAAACTTTGAAATGAAAAGGTTCATCTCTGTTATGAGGCAATAATTTATCCAATATTAATTGTCTTTCTGTCTTCGGTAATAAAGCTGCGAAAAATGAGAAGTTGGATGGCGCAGCAATAATTACCCTCTTTCCTATTATAAGTTCAAACTAAATAAAAATTTCGTTTGCTAGCTCAAAATCAAATAATGCACAGATTTCTGAAACTGAATAAGTGTCTCTCCGTAGAATACATTATGCGAAGATTTTTGCCCATATTGTGCTTTATCATGTTTCAACTGCCTCAACTGTTGCATTTACTAGCTTTAAAATATTAGGCCCTACTATTTTGTGTCAAGATTTAACCATATTTCAATAGAATAGAATACAGATTGCTATTTGTAATCCTATGCATAATTCAAGTCACTTTTGAAGTAAATTCGACTTCTATTCTAAATGCTATTTTATTTCGTTGAATAAAAGTTATATTTTGAAGCAACATGATAATGATACTTAGATTCGACATAGAGATTTTGAAACGAGGTAAGATGAAGAGTATGTTACCCTTATTCTCCTTCCATACAGCCGACCACCTCGCCACCACTGAACGTAGCAGTATCTACAGGATTTGTTGTGGTCGACTGCTGAATAAGTATTGCCAAACTTTACATTGATCGAACAGTCAAGCTTAGATTCCTTTCTGATTAGAAAATAGCTGTCTTTCTCACCATCTGCACTCTCTCAAACAGTTGGAATGAAACTATCAATCTTTAACATCATATCCTTCAGGGTTTTGAGATTACCTGGTACCATCAGTACTGTTCTTAAATCATTATTGACAATCCTTCCCGAGGATGTTACCAAGGTGAAAACCAATCATACTTCCACGATTATCAACCGTCTACTGACTTAAGACGTCATTCGTGACTTGGACCACTCTGTATACGATGGCTATTTTGTAATATCTTGTTCTAAACATGGAACCTTTTTGTTTCGAAATCGAGATCTTACCACCAGAATAAAACCGTCCTTTAAAACACTTATTCCACAATTTTTATTTGAACGTGGAAATACCAACATTTAATAACATCCAAAACTTTGAATTTCAGTGCTTATCTAAGTTTCGGACCAAACTTCTGGCCAAATTTTGTGTTTTCAATATCGCAAGTTTTTAAATATTAACATATATGGGCAATCTTTAAGAATGAGAAGTTGAACTTGTCCGATAAATCTTGACAGATTATAAGGTATAGAAATAAAAATGTCTTTAAATACTTATATTAGAATTGCTGAAATTAATAAATCTCAAATTGGGATCCTTTGAATGTAATAGTATAACCAAACTATATTCAAGCGGATGCTATGCATTCATGAGCACTTGAGAATATATAAAATGAATAACAGTTCTATATGATGCTTATTAAACCATAAACATTACTGTAAGACATCAGATCAGATACATATAATCTTTTTATAACCCGCATGAAAAAAAAATTAAGGAATTTAATTTTGAAAATCCCATTATATGGGAAAGTAAAATCTTGTTAAACCTTCATCAGGATATCCCTGGTGCCATGTATCAAATTATGCGCAATGAAAGTGTTGTGAAATAAATCTATATGGACCATGTTAGTAATATATAGATTGAAAAATCGCTATTATACTTTAGCATCGAATAATTGCTATTATTCTTTAATAGTTTTTTAATATAATTTTGTAATGAGTACAAGAATTATAATACCTTGTAGTATGCATACCGAAACTATCCTTTCCTCTCTATTTCAGATATTAGCTGAAACAAATGCACTTAACACATCTTTTAATACATAGACAACCTTACAGAATAATACTGATAATGACTTTTTATTACATTTCGCAATTTTAACAACTGAGTAAGGGGAGGGGGGGAAAATGGACCCAAATGAAGAATGAAAACGAAGATCGCGGAAGGATTAAAATTGCGCAAGGTGTCCGCAACCTTTCAGCGTGTTCATGGCATGATTCAGGTGCCAGTGTGGTTTGACCTTCAAGGAAGTCGGCAACTTCCAAGTCGGAGGAGATCTAGAAAGATAAAAGAAAGCGTAATATGAGTGTATTGCATCACAAAAAAGAGGTGTTTTTAGAGCTCATCGTGCTTCAGGGCACCTGATAAAGTGAGTTTTTGCTACGTGTGGAATATCACGAGCAAAAGTTTGATGATGGAATGTTTGTGTTTGGAAATAGATCGGGGTCCTTTTATTTTATTAGGAGAGTGATAAACTACTTTTTAAAAATAGTTGCGAAAGAGTTTCGTTTTCTTTCTTTCTGGTTTCTGTTTTTAGATATATTATAAAGAATATATCGATTTTCCACACGTAGCAAAAAACACACTCCATCAGGTGCCCTGAAGCACGATGAGCTCTAAAAACACCTTTTTTTGTCATCATTTTGTTTATGTTACTATTTTCATTTTCTGGAGAGAATCAGATTATAGAATAGACAAAGTAGACAAGTACCCCTAGTACCCCCACCCGCAGAGATTATGGGACCCCCAAGATTCTTTTTAATGCATTTTTAAATTGTTTAAGGTCATACAAACGAAAATACCAAATTTTGTTAAGTGTTTCAATAGTTATTCTAGTAACACCTGTAATTAATTGTCATCTTTTATATTATGAATAACTTAAATAAATAAAAAGACAACCGGATAATTTTTTATAGAATTCTTATAAAAAGGTGCTATTTTATAATTTTAAAAATGTCCGATCCCGCTATTAAGTATCTGGCTTGTCTTAAGAACAGTTTTAGCATTTGTACTACTTTATTTAAATTTTAAAAGGTTACAAATTGCAAATTAAAATTTTGTGTATGAATGTGTGTGTATGTATGTGTGTGTGTGAATAAAAAAAATCTTCTACCTATTTTCTTTTTATGCTCTCAATGTATTGAAAATTCTCACAAATTTTTAGAAAGCGACCTGAAGAAAGTTTAGACTGTAGTTAGACCGTTTGCTGTTTCAGTTTGTGAAAATAGGCTAAAATATACTGCATAACCTACTTACATTAAGTTTAAATTATAAAACCGATAAAAAAAGTCTGGTTTCAAAACTTTTTTTGGAAAAAAAGAGACCTGGATATTAACATTGAATAAGTCCTCCTGGGAAATATTGCAAAAATATATTAGCATTTTTTTTTTCTGAACTTTTTATTTTTACTAAACTAAGTTATTGAGACAATGATTACTTATATGCGTATAAGAATCATTTGCTTTTTCTCACCTCCCCCCTCTTATATTAGACGCCGGACTAGCGGGGAGGGAAATTCCATGGTTTATTACATTTAATACATATTTATTTCGAGAAAGGAGTTTAACGATTGTTTCTATTTAAATTAAAATAGAATACAAAGGAAGAAATTACCGAGATTTACTAACCTGAATTAAAACGTTTTCTGCACTTTCTTTCATTTCAATATTATCTTTCACAATTATGTTCTATTAATATTTTAGTCCAATTTTTATATAAATGAATGTTGGAACCAGTTTCAGAAGTAGTTTTTTTTTTTTCCCTTTATCAAAAGATTTAAAAAATCGCTTATTATAGTACTTTTTCCAATATTTTATTATAGTACTTGTTTTTAAAATATATTTGTACATTATTTGCTCATTTTTAATAAAAAAAACTGAGTTGAATTAAATTTTTGAGGACAATGCTTAAAACCTCTTTTTACACAAGTATCTATAATTTTTAATATAAATTATATTCAAAACTAGTATTCAACTAAGATTTCCCTGTACTTTGAACTTTAATTATCATTGCCCATGTTTCTGTAGTTTTGAAAGAAGTTAATCCCCCTAGTTCATTCTCAATTTAAATAACGGATTTCTGAAGGATACTTTTATAAATAGTTACCAGTTTGACATTTATCAATTTTCGATATAAAACATGGTTGTAAAATATAATTTTATGTGAAATTTACACATTCATTTCAACTTCCATTTATTATTAAATGAACCCATTGATTATAATTTTTTACATATTACATACATTATATACACTATAATGTATTACGTATTGAAACTGAGAAAAGCTGTAGAAACAGCAGAGTTTATAAATTTCTAATTTAATTCTTCTTCTATGAATTATTCTAATCTATATAATATTTTCTATATTCTTTTTCTATACTCTTTTTACATTCTTTTTCTATTTCAAAATTTCTATTTCAAAATTTTTCTATTGCAGTTTTTCAGCTATTGCCAAATGAATCAAATATGTAATGTAATGGTATACTATATTTCATACTTCTGCCTGTTAGAAGCATATACATCTATCATAAACACTTTTATATGGTCACTAAGACTTTCCAACGCAGTCAGCTCATAAATATGTGATCAAAATCAAACGCGCCCACTTTCTTTTGGAATCCATTTGCAGCATTTGTGCATCATGTTGGAATGCGTGAAACTACAAAGCAGCGTATGACAGTATAAATTTAATGTAAATGGTTTGCGCCGAGCATTTGCCATATGTTTTAAAACGTCATTTGAACTGGCAACATTTTAAAACAATTAAATCAGTACGTTATGACTTACGTCCTATTTATCTGTGGCAGAAATTTCTAATCCGAATATAATATCTTGGATGATGTTTCTTTTAGTCGTCTCATGAATTAAACAATTAAAAATCTCATTTCCGCCTCCAACATTTTAAAACAATTAAAACAGTACGTTTTTGAGGCAGAAATTTCTAATCGAATATAATATTTTGGATACTGTTTCTTTAAGTCGTCTCATGAATTAAACAATTTAAAATCTCATTACCACCGCCAACATTTTAAAACAATTAATTTCTGCCACATAACGTACTGATTTTCCAATCCAAATATAATATTTTGGATATTGTTTCTTTTAATCATCTCATGAATTAAACAATTTAAAATCTCATTTCCGCCTCCAATATTTTAAAAGAATTAAATCAGTACGTTATGATTTACGTCATATTTATCTGTGGCAGAAATTTCTAATCCGAATATAATATTTTGGATACTGTTTCTTTAAGTCGTCTCATGAATTAAACAATTTAAAATCTCATTTCCGCCTCCATCATGCCAACGTGACACATTAATTGCCATGCCCTTTACTTGAATTAAAATAGACCCGTCATCATTAGTTGTTTTTGAAGCGCTAACGATAAAAAGATGGTAAAAACGAAAAAAGAAGACAGCATAATAAAGAGGACCAGAAGAAGCAAAAGAAGGGTAAGAGAAATGAAAGGAAGTTAAAAGGAAGATAAGGGAAATGTGTGCGCCGGTTTCAAAACAACTCTGAAACCATTCCACTCCAGATTCGTAATGAGACAAGAAGAATACGCTCCAACAAAGACATCCTCTTTGTACTGAAAGAAGAAAAAAGAAAGTCCGGTTGAAAAATTTATGAATGAATAATTTTCGGTGACCGTAGCCACTCCACGTGTAAAAATTGTGCCGAGATAAAATTGTCATTGAGAGAGTCGGTTTTCCGAGAAGCAATTACAACCTAAAGTGGTGTTCATTGTCGGCTCATAAGACAGAGGACCGTGATTGTCCGGATATCCACCCTCAGGCAGCGGCGTGGGAGATTTTCTCGGGGCCGAGATTGCAGAGGAAATGGACGATAGAACTTTAATATAGGATGATGATTATTGTAATCGATGGGAATTAAAGGTCTTGGAGTGGCAACAGGAAAAAAAATAATATTCAGGTTTTTTGAAGAAATATATCCTTATTTATAGCATTACTAGCTGGTACTCGGCACGTTGCTGCCGGCGAAAAAAAAATATTAAGTGCAATCAATGAATAATTTGGCAATGAAATATTCATTTTCATATATTAGATTTGTCTATTCTTTTAGAATTGTAAAGCTTGGTGTTCTTTCAGAATGGTAATGAAAGAAACTATTTATTGTATCGCGTTATTCGTTTAGTATTCGTTCAGAATTCTCAAATTTAATCTTAGAAAATGTAATTAAAATATTTTTTTTTTAAATTGATTAAACTTAGAAAACATATTTATACCATAAAATAGATATTTATACCATACTAATTGAAAAGATAATTTTGGAAAATTAAGATGGTGCAAAATTATTTGTTCTATAATATTTTTGGTAGTCACAACAAAAAAAACGTTGAAATTTAATTAAAATTTAAAACCTTAATGTTGGTCTCCCTGAAACTCTCGCATAATCTGTAATAAAGTGGTTACCTCTGAGAATGTCTTGCATAACATTTATGTACTATAGCTACAAAATATCAACTTTTAACTTGGATTCAGCGTTTCTACAGAATCTATTGTCTCCTCGACGAGTTATTTGGATGTTAATCCTTAGTAAATAGATGAGGTTGAGATTCGAATTTTTTCATTTTAGATTATTGTACTATCCCTATAAACAATACCTTAAGTGTAAACGACACGCTAACCAAGTTTCATTGCAATCGGATGATCGGTTTAGGAGTGCTTGAGAGACATACAAACATTCCTTTTTATTTATATAATGTTTCCAAAACTTGAATTGAGGAAGAATCGTTGAGTTTTTTAACGTTTCTTATTTGTAATAATTTCAAATTTAATCGACAGAGTCCCATTTTTAATCTTCAAGATTTCTTTGCCCTAACCATGATGAGAAAAAAGCTGGCGAATTGAGTAGATAAGCAAAAAGAAGAAAGAAAATGAGAAGGTGTTTCAATCTTATATACAATTTTAGATGAATTTCGATTTTATGGAAAAATTAATAGCTAACGTAATTCCTAAATTAAAGTTAGAGAAAATTAGAATCTATAGGAAATTACGTTAAGAATGTAATTGATTTGAAATTATATGTATGTATAAAAATATCTCTTATATAATTCTTAAATCACCCCGTGTTACTTTATTTTTATATCTTGATCCAAATCCCACTTTTTAATCATTTCTACCACACTTTATAAAAAATTAAGAAACATTGCAGTTTTCTCGTTATCAAGAAAAGAATTTTAAAAATCTACTGCCCTTGCCTTTTTTTTTTTAATTTTTTGTAAAAAAATATTTAATATTCTCTTTCTTAAACAGGCAGGTGTCAAAAAGGTTCTTAAAAGAATCTCTTAATAAAAGTACTACGAAATAGGTACCTGGTGTCAAGGTCTCGGCTTCGGAACCAAAGGGTTTCAAGTTCGAGACTTGATTCCACCGAAGAACCGCCGCGTAAAGGGGTCTCTTGCACGTTAAATCTGTCGGAACAAACGTCCTCCCACTAGTGTGGTGTGGAGAGGGGAGTGGCACTTCAGGTGTATTCCTCGTCCTCTGACCGTGGTTCAAAATGACGAAATCCGTTACAAAATATCCCTAGTGTCGCTTTACAACGGGATGTTAATATAACTAAACTAAACTCATTTAGGAAAAATAAATTGACGTCAATTTCTCATTTGTCTTATTTTTCGCATCTGCGAAATTATTCCCCCCCCCACTCCCACAGCTTTATTCAATTAAAAATAGCAGTATTTGAAGGTTTAAAATATGTATTTCTTTTGAGCCAACATAGATGTAAATAGATGCGATACATAATTAAGAATAGAAAAGTTCACGATTTCATTTTATGCTTTTTGCAGAAGTTTATATTTGTTAAACATCGAATTAGAAATCCATATTTTTTTTAACGTGACGTAGTTGTCTGTAGTTATAAACCTCACTGCTTCAATAATTCAAGAACTTAAAGCTTAATATGTACTGTTCCTTTATATAAATCTGTTTCCCTACAAAATACGAATCAAAAATATAGTATAGACATGAAATTTTACTTGCTTACAAAAATTATTACAAAAGAGCCATGAAATAAAACGCTGTAAAATTTTTATGTTCTTGATTAATTAATTGATTAATTTTAGTCCGATAGATGTCACAATTAATGTAAAAGTAAAGGTTTTGCATTTGATTGTTACCATAATATCAACGTAAAAAGATAATTGTTTTTTGATCCCATGACTTCAAATTCGATCATAACTTTTCAATGTCAATTTTAGGGTTACATAAGGAACACAGTACTCCCAACATTGACTGAAGTAATCAGTACACTTAAAATTAAAATTACAGATGATGCGTCTGTTTTAACCCTTTCACTGGTCATTTATTTCTTTGTTGAATTTCTTCTTTTTTTTTATGCTTTGTCAACAATTAAATAATAGCATTTAAGGAAATACATTTTATTTTAGTGAATTTTATGTTATCATTAAACTTTTAAGGTTGGAAGCATAATTTCCCAAAGAACCATTTACAGTATTAAAAAAAATGATTATTTGGCATGAAAATATGAGAAGCATGTTACAGTGTATAAGCGTGCATCACATTCTGTACACACGTAGCAGGTCCTTTTCTTTTTCTTTCTTTTTTTCTTTTTTTTTCCTTTTTGCATTACCCATATGTGTATTTTGTAAGATCTTGTAAATGGGAAGTAACTTTCCCAAGGCCCATGAAAGGGTTAACAATCGAGATATTAGACAACTTTTAATGAGAATTGTAATCTAGCGAATTTGTCATATTTCAAAATGTCAAAGACGCTAGATTGAAAATGTTCTGATATAAATTAAAAACTTATTTTTAACACATATTTTTAAGCAGTTTCGTGTTCAAGCAGATTAGACACTTATATTTCTTTTTAAAAAATTCTGTTTTATTCCATCCCGGGGGTCATAATTTATGTACCAGAAGCGATGGCAAAACTGACTTCCGTTCACAAGCGACGGAAGAGCGAAACGAAAACGAAATATTTCACAAGCAACGAAAGAGCGAAACGAAAACGAAATATTCTCCCCCGTGACTATACACTAGGAGATGATACGGATTTCTCACACATGTCGATTTAGGTAAGAGAATTTAGACATCTTTTAAAATAATTTGCTTAGCATGGCAGATTTTTATCCCTTCACTCAGAAAGTGTGAAAATATTGATTAAAAGCGCAGTTTTACAAAGCTTGTGTGGTGTTGGTGGTGGGTCTAATACCCCTTGGTTATACCAAGCCCGAATGAGAGTAGCTCTTTCGAATTAAGGCAGAGGTGTGCGCCTTTCGTTTTTAACGAGTACCGTTCAGGTAAAAGTACAAATTTGCTCGAACAAACACGATACAACCCTTTTTAGTGGGCGGTCGAACTCATACACTCATTTATCCATCCACAAGTCAGAAATTAGAGATCGACTCATCCCTGATTCAGTACAACCAGAGGTATAATTTGTTATGGGAACTTGGAGGACTTTGCAGTCACGACCTATTTAACGTGCCCCAACTGCCATTGGTTACGAGACTGGCGCTCTACCAATCAGGCTAACGCAGCCCTTACAAAGCTTGTGTAGTTTTAATTAAATGGGAAGAAAAAGTGGAATTGGATCAGGAAAAAAAGCAATTTTAAAATGAAATTGATATGAGTTAATTAAGAAAAGAAAATAGGAATTTAATTAGGGTTTAAATTAACTTTAAAATATCATTACTTGTGTAAAAGGCGAAAACAAAAACATAGAAAAAACCCTTAATAAATAATTCATTGTTGGAAACCAATATGACTGAAAAAATCCAAAAAATAAACAGCTTTAAAAGTAATGAATACGCCTAAGTATCACGATATAATCTTTAATTAGTTTATTTAAAATTCTAAAATTGTTTAAAAAGGTACCAAAATTCTATAACAATTGGAAAAGCGTACCAAACCAATATAGAAGGTGAAATCATAATGCTTGCCAATTCTGCCCCCAATAATTAAAATTTTCTGCTACCAATATCAGTTTATTTATTTTTAACGTATACTTACTGGAATTACTTGTAAATTATTAACATTATACAATAAAGGTGTCCTTAACAGTTTTTAGATCTTTTTAATTAAAAATTAATTGAAATTTTAAGTTTTATTTTCTTCAATAACTTTGAAGCAAATTACTTCACAACAATAATTTAAACTCACAAATTAAAAAAAAAAAACAAAAAAAACACTCATTTTTATTTTCATACAAATTTTACTCTCCTTTTTAATAATTTTTCAAAATATTTGAATGTTTTTAAATTTTAATATTTTTGTTGTTCTAATTACTAAATTACACTCAGATATACATTATAGTTGCTGTAAACCTAATTTTTTTTAAAAAAACATTAGGTTGTGTCTAATATATTATCATTCTGCTATGTTTTAGATTTAAATTTAGTTCGAATTAAATTTTTATTTAGTTCGAATCTATCTCCTTTAAAAAAATTATAAGGCGATAAAAGTCAATAATCCTTTAAGAAAGTCAATAAATACTATTAATTCTCATCTGTTGAATTCCAACTCTGACACGAACTCAAAATTAAGATAATGGAATTGAAATAAGATATTTGATTTCTGAATTAATAACTAAAGTGGGGAAACATTTTTCTTTTGACTTCATTGACTTATTTTTCTTATCATTCTTCTCCTCTGTGTCTGATGTTGCTTGAACTTTACAGGTCATTAATAACCTCCATCCCAGACTGTACATATAAATTCATGTAGGTTGTAAATTTGTCTCATTTTTTGTCGTCAGTCAGTGGTGCTGGTTTGACACTATTGTGTAATTTAATGTTATTCATTTCATTTTCTTTTATTTATTATATCGTGACAAAGAATTTCGGACGGCGCATTAATTTTTCTGCCTTTTTTTATTTCTTCAATTGTGCTGTTCCTGTCCTTGATTTGATTTAAGTTATCCAACATGTAACCGTTGTATTTTTCATACATTTTTTTTTTGTCCTTCAATGTATTTTCTTCACATAAATTATCCATTTATTGCTTTTTTTTATCTATATAATTTTCTGTGAAAGCAACAAAAAAATTTGCATTCTTGGAGCATGTATATCAAAACCTTAAAGACTTAAAATATTTTTTATATTTGAATAATTATAATAGAAATGAAAAAATAGCTGCCTTTGGGTTATTTAGATTTGTTTGTATGTAAAAGAGAATTTTTCGTAATCATAATGTTTGTATTTTAAATCATTAAATGTTGAAGTTTCTGAAAAAAAATGCCTATTTATACCGTTTGATTAAGGCATTTTGTTGAATCGTAATAATTTATATGTAAAAATATGTAAGAATTTTTAATTTTCCCAAATAAAGAATCTAATTCCAATAAGTCGTTGTGTATCTATTAAGCTCAATTAATATAATTTCGCTTTAAAATCTTTTGCGTAAGGAAAGGGGAAAAAGGAATTATTTATTTTTATACTTAGAATATATATATATATATATAATAAATTGCAGAAATAATTTTTCCAAAATTGGTAATAGCGATAGTTATTTGTTCAGTGCGGACTTTTTTCCTTTTCTAAATATATTCAACATTTTAGAAATATTAGGTTGGGGAAAAAGAAATCCATTATTTTTTCGGTAGATGGCTGTAGTGATCGATATCTCGTAAATTATCGATCAAACAATTTCAAATTTATGCTCGTTGTCAAGGTAACAGTTCGCACTAAAAGAATTCGTTTGCAGTTTTTTGTTTTGTCCATTCAGTTCTGAGTTACACGGCGTTAAAGATGGAAGTCAACAAAGAGAAAATTCGGTACATTTTACAGTTTTTCTTTGATAAGGGCGAAAATGCAAGTCAGGCGGCTGAAAATGTGAATAGTGTTTATGGTCCCGATACTGTAACAGCTAATTACGCGCAATTTTGGTTTCGTCGATTCGAACCGGGACTAACGGCCAGGAAGGTTCTGCTTTGCGTTTGGTGGGATTGGAAAGGAATCATTTATTACGAGTTGCTTCCATATGGCCAAACATTAAATTCAGACATCTATTGTCAACAACTGGACCGTCTGAAGCGAGCAATTGACCAGAATTGGCCAACAGAAGAGGTGTCGTGTTCCATCAGGACAACGCCAGGCCACACACTTCTATAGTGACTCGTCAGAAACTCCAGGAGCTTGGTTGGGAAGTTTTGATGCATCCACCATACAGTCCGGACCTCGCACCAAGCGATTACCATCTTTTTCTTGCATTGCAAAACTTTTTTAGTGATAAGAAATTGGCATCAAGGGAAGAGTGTGAAAATCAATTGCTGGAGTTTTTCGCTAATAAGGACCAAGACTTTTATGAGAGAGGCATAATGAAGCTACCATTAAAATGGCAACAAATTATAGAACAAAATGGTGCATATTTGACCTAAATCGGACAATGCAAAACATGTTAAACAAAGTCTTGAAGTTCACGTAAAAATAATGGATTTCTTTTTCCCCAACCTAATATTAATATTGCAACCCTTTTTTAAACTAATAATATAACTAATTTTTTTAAAATGCATGCATAAAAATCAGTTATTCAAGAATTGCATTGTTACTGATCATATCTTCTCAATGATCGTCTATAATGTCAATCAATATTTCCCTGAAACACATCAAATACTCGCACTAATTTCACTTTGATTTCCTCTTTGCCTTTCGTAGGAATTAAAATTAAATGTTTGACAGCAAGCACAGATGTTTTTTTGTCACGTGACTGCGTCGTCTCATGTATTGACCCCATTTGTACTGCTTCCAGAATCAGATACAATCGGAGCTTTTTCTCCACAAAACGTCATCCCGATTTAATCACATAAAGCAAAAAGAATTTTTATCTGCATTGAAATATTCACGAATAAGAAAAGGAGAGACGTATAAAATAATTCAGTAAAATAAAAATTAATAACAGCTACATTCTTTTTACGAAAACATCTCTCTGTTGCAAATAACTCTACAACCTTGACTACTTGAATTCATTAAGTTAACCCAATACTGCAACACACTTTTGATTGCATTCCTAGGCTAATTTTTGTCTTTAAGTGTTATTTCCTGCTAGAGTAATTATGTAGATCGCATTTCAGAGATGAAATGCAAATTCTCCCCTTTCCTTTTCCCCCATACAGAGGTAGTCTCCTTCGAGTTATAAAAGTTTAAAAAAATATTTCGCCGAAATTCTTCGTCAAAGGAGAATATCTCTGCAGCTGGAATTAATTGCCACGTGTATTCTGCCGCAAAATGACGATTTCTAAACTGATTGGTCATCAAATTTCCTCCCCTCCCCTCCTTGTTTTCGTTACCTCTCTTCCAGTTATTCGAGTTCTATTTTTATTTGAGAGCACGAAACTAATTTAAAATTCTAGGTGGCACTCTTTTGTTATTTGTTCTTAAAAAAACAATTTATTAATTTATATTCAGATTTTGATGATGTTCGCCTAAAAAAATGATAATTATTAATGGTTTATGTGCATTCGATATAAAATGTATAGAATTAAAAAGCAGTTGGCCAAAGTTCTTGATTTTGTCTTCCAAACAATTTTCCGCATTTTTCCTTTACAAAAGAAAAATAATTTATTCTATTTTTTCCCCTATAACAGTTATTGTCTCCTCTCAACAGTCTTCCAAATGCTTCTATAGATTCGGTTAACTATTTTTCCCCCTTCTACTAGATTTTTGGGTGATTTGGTGGAATTTTGCAGTCATACGCGATTTGATCGCGACATGCGATCGACAGTTTGATCACTTGTGTTAAGTTGTGTATTCATAATCGTATGAATACACAACAAAGCATCCAAGTAAGAAATGTACTCTGTCTTAAAGTTGTGTTCGATATTAAACTAAATTCTTTTCTCATTATTTTGGACAGTGGTGGCATTTTGCTATGGTCTTGGTTCATAAACCTTAGGGTTTAGGTTCGAGAGCCGATTCCACTGAAGAACCGTTGTGTAAGGAGGTCTGTTGCACGTTAATTCCGTCTGACCCAAACGTTCTCCCGCTTGTGTGATGTGGAGAGGGAGTACCAGCTCAGGTGTCGTCTTCGTCATCTGATCGGTTTAAAATTTCGAGGTCTGTCCTAAATTAGCCATAGTGTTGGTTTACAACGGGACTTTAATAAAATTAAACTTATTATTATTTATTTTTCTTTCTAATACGAATGTATATAATAAAGTAAATTGGCGCATAAATCTTACATATTGATTTCAATGTCATAAAAAATCTAATCAAACCCAAATGCGTTGGAATATTTTAGAGATCTTGATAGCATCCAATTTTTCCTCGCCTGTCATAATAGAATAATTTAGAATTATTTTCGGTTATTATTAATGATAATTGTGATAATTCTACTTAACCAGATGATAAACTAAAATAAAAACATTAGATTTTATTATTATTTATTCCTTAAAGTAGTCACGGTCATTGCATAATATAAAAAATATATTTTTATATTTTTGGAAAAGATGGATGCTTTTTCGAGTGGTTTTAAAGAAAGAAAGAAAAACCTTTTCACTTTAAATTAAATATGAAATCTGATAATTGAAATTGTAAGCAACGATAAAATAATTTCAATTCTTAATCTGAAACAAAATTAAAATCTTAAATATGAACTTGGTATTATGAATATTTTTTTTTTACTATCGTGTAACGGATTGTATTTATAGAAGTTGTATTGTTTAATACAAAGATTTAGGATTATTTTTAAAAATATTCTGTTAGCGTAATCATATTCCGATATCGTTTATCTTTAGATCATTCTTTAAAGAATTTTTTTTAAAAAAACTAATAGAATGTATTTATAGAAGTTTGATTGCTAAATACAAAGATTTAGAATTATTTTTAAATTTTCTGTTAGTGTAAGAGTGTTTTGATATTCTTTTCATCTGGCATGGCTATATTTAAAGGCGACATATATATGTTACCATTGCTAAACAACTGTTGCTTTTATTAGGACAAAAAATGCATGTAAATCATACCGAAAATATGTCCTTGATGCTCAGATTTTCTTCAAATCTGTCTCCGTTTGCGAGATTAATAGAAGAACTGCATTTTTTTTTTTCCCCTTTCTATTATTGTAATGACGTTGCCATTCGGCTGGACAGGAAGCTTTAAATCATAACGCACTGTAAATCAGAGACCAACTACGTAAATGGGCGTACAAAACACATTAACTCATCAGCGTTCAAGTGGAATACAGACTGAATGCCAAATCGAGTTCAATTTATTCTCTAGATTAAGATCTTTTATAGTTGTGGTATTTGCTGTATTTATGTAGTTTTCACTTTAACTCTACCATATCAAATAGTTAATCTTTTGTCAAAAAATAAATTAAAAGAAGTCGGCTTAAATTTAAACTTTTGTTTGCTGTTTTAAAACTGGATTATACGTAACTTGTCAGTCGTAGTTTTGGATGAACTTGTTTCGAAATAGATGCTGAGGAGCATAATGGCGATAATAATTTTTCGTTAATCATTAATTTTGAATAGTAAGCTGAAGAAAGCAGTTTCTAAATATAATACTTATTTAGCTGAAAGTGGAAAAAAATTGAGTAAGTGTGTATGAAAAATATTTCTTTACTTTTATTGATTTCTTTTAAAATTTGATGCAATTCGGTTCAATAGAACATACTCTGCTGGACTGGCAGTCTTTAATTTTAAATTATAAACGTCAGTTTTAGTTATGCTTACCGTAATAATTGTGATGCGTGTACTAGAAATCTGCAGAATTTTCCAATCAATAGCTAGGATTTCTTTTTTAATTTGTATTAAATGAATTCTTTTTCCCTATAGTAGAATAAAATTCAAATAATTTATAAAAAGCATTAAAATTCAGGCATTATATTAAAATCGAATTATTGTTTCAAATTAGACTACTTCCAAAAAATTTCAAACACTTTTAGTTTTGATTAGAAAAGTTATCTTTCTTTTAGATTTATATCAAAAAATGAAATTGCATGGAATGTCCGAACAAGGATGATTAAATTTTAGGAGTAAAATTTAGTAAAAACTAATATAATTTTTTACTGTTTTAAATTTTAGACTGCTATTATGCTTATTTTGTTATCAAATTCTCTCTATATAAGAAAATATATATAACTGTTCTGTATTTGAAATTTCTTTTTTTAAGATTCATTATTTTTTCTTTACGTACTAATTTTGACAAAGTTTTATTATTCATCTGAAAGAGTATTTATTTTTCGTTACAAAAGCTTTTAACAAAAAAAAAAACAAAAACATTATACGAATTAAATAATTAAATATTGCTAATTAAGAATAAAAAGTTACTTTTAGAATAAATGATATTCAAATTTTTAAACGGAAATATTTCTAAAAAAATTGATTTCCCGAATTATTATTTTGAACTTTTTTAAAATTCGAATCAAATAATTAAATATTGCAAATTAAGAACAAAAAAAGTCACTTTTAGAATAAATGATATTCAAATTTTAAACGGAAACATTTTTAAAAAAAATTGTTTTCCCAAATTATTATTTTGAACTTTTTTTAAAATTCGAATTTTAATAACAACGATTTTACCTATCGTCTGCTAAAACAAAATATAGCATTTTAAATAAAATAGGAGATGATAAATCGTTTGCTCGAAATTATATCCAAAGGGAAGCGTAACTGTAACTGAGGATGAGATTTAAAAATCCAGATTCAATTCTTCTATTTAGATGGGGAGAAGAGAAAAATCTAGAGCTATAAAAATTTATTGATTTGGCCTTTCCCACACTTTTTTAATATATACCTCTGCAGTGATCGTAATAGATTTCTGTCCCCCATCTCCTTTCAAGGGACTGTTCTTCCCTTACCTCCAGGAAGTAACCCGCATTAAAACGGTTAGAATCGGTTCCGGATTAGAACTCCGCTGGTGTGATTCCGAATCGGAACCACGGCCGTTTGGATTCGAAAGTGGACCGAGAATCATAAAATTCGCGGACGAATCGTAAAATATCGAACATGCTCAATAAACTTCCTCTTGTGCAAAGAACACATTTTTTTACCAATGGTATGAGACAGTTGGATGTGACGAAGACACTTTCCCGAACACATGCAAGAACTTTTTAAGTTTCCGAATGTATTAAAACATTTCATTGCCGGATTTGCCTGACCTTTAATTCTACCGAGGGTGAGAAATCGAAATTGAAGAAAGAAAGAAAAAGTGAATGCCATGTTTTCGGGATATTTTCTCATTGCTCCCCACCCCCTTCGCGTATTCGTTGCAAGAAATTAAGTTTGCATTCTCAAAACCTGTTCTTTTTAAACGGAAAAGAAAACCATAAAAATTCGTTCATATCAGAATATTCAAATCTGAAAAGCGTGAATACCATTTGCTGTTAACACTAGATTGCCTAAGGCAGTTATTTTGACTGCTTATTCAATTTCAGTTTGAAAAACAATTGTGTGTATAATGACACTACTTCTTAGAATTTTGTGACTTTTTGTGCAGCATATAAATGCGTTTATTAATCATTGTAGTGGCCTCACCCCTTTCATTTCCGATTTATATATGTATTATACCTGTATTGCCTAAAAGCAGCCACTTTGACTACTTGGAAAAATTTTAATAATCAAATGACTTTTATAATTGAATTGAGTAAATTTCTTATATGGAATCGGAGCCAATCTGATTACATGAAATCATTTCGATTTCGTATAACAGTTTATATATCTTTTAATTACCGTCACTTGTTACTTGTCATTCGAATCTTTATGCCAGGCCTGCCATCAGAAAGTCATCAGAAAATGAAGACTCACAAACATCAAATACAGCATATTCTAAAAAACGAAAATTTTGTCAAGCACGTCTTTGCAACAAAAACAAATAATATATGTGAAAAATGTCAAAAGTATATTTGCGGAAGATGTAAAAGATTTCACCTGACATTTGCTTAAAATGTGCAAATAATTAATATATTATTTTTGCTCCAAATGAAGTAATTTTTTTATTGTTAATACTTACTAATAACTTGCTATATTACTGTAAATAGTACAAGAAATATTAAAAATTAATTTTAAACAAATTTTTTTTACACATTAGTTATTATTTCTCAATGCAGTCATGTTGACTCCTTTGGGGCAATATAGGTATACACTAAGTCTCCGTCTTTCTAGTGTTAATAATTTTTTTTTATCTTGAACTGTTTCTATTGGAATGGAGTTTTTGTTATTTCAAATTATCGAAATAAAATAGCTAAAACAGTTTCGTTTAATATATACTGATATATATATTTCATGCTCTAACATCCGTTTACAATGTAATAGTAAACAATCATTTGCGCTTTGAAAATTTAATTTCACGGAATTAGAAAATTCGAAGTGATAGCTAGATTTAAAAGAATGTTACTGGAGTGTAAAATTGATATTTTATTATTTTAAACTATTAAAGCGGAGTATAAAAAAGGGGAGCAAAATTCTAAGATGAAGATATATGTATGATATATATTTTGCATTCTTAAAAATTAAATACATGCTTTTATTTCACTGCATATGTGTGGAAAAAATGAATAAAATAAATTAATCACGTAGAAACCATTGCACTAAAATGCTAGATTTCCATTTAAAAATTTTCATCTTATGCAAGTTAATTTGTTGTAAACCACAAAGATTCTTTAACAGACTATTTTCATTATTATTATATCTGTTAATGAAAAGAGAAATCTGCGAAGTATCGGTTTTAAATTCAATATTTTTTTTATTTTTCGATGGCATCTCAACCAATGCAATCAACAGCAAGTTAAAAACTAGAATGTTGGGAAATCGCAAAAGTTTTGATCTCGAACGTAATACATTCATTCTACCTTCCCCTTTATAATTATTCTCCTAATAATAGATCATTCCTAACGTTCTTTTTTGAAAGACTTTGAGGGCTATCAAACTGTTTTGGATATTGCTTATTTGATGCTTGATTTGATATTGAAAATCGATATTTAAACTTTTTTTTTCTCCACTTGCATTATGTACGGCGTTTTGTCTTCATATCAATCTAAAACATAACCTCGATACATTTGGACTTTCTTTTATAATAAATTCCGTTTGTGCAATGCCATTTGATGTGAATTTTTTGCAACAAGTAAATTGACTCCATTATGTAAGCCTTCTTGATAAAATAATTAAAATACTTTTAAAATATGAGATTAACGGCAGTAAAAATTCTATTTGTCTAGAATTTATCTTCCATTTTCTTTAGATGAACGATAAGAGCATTAAATGTATAAAAAAGACTATTTTGTTTTTATAACGATTTAATATAACCACTTGTATTCCATTTTTTTTAAAAAGATAAATTAATGCAAAGATCTAAAAAAAAAAAAGAGAGCGGGAGACTTTTATCGAATTTTTTTTAAAGAAAAACGTGATAAATAAAGATAAAATACAGAATCACTGAAGTCAATTTATCAAATAAATGGGTTGCGGAAAGTTTTAAACATCGACGTGAAGAAGTTAATTTCTCTCTTTGTATGTATCACAGTGTGATTCTGTATAAGCTTCAGAGACATTATTTTCGTCATATGCATTTCGAGATCTTTAACCCCAAACGATTAGAGGAGATCTCCTTTTATGTGATGATCTATCTCGATGGACCTCCCGCTGGAGAACTCCCATCTTATTGAGTTGAATAGGACTTCATGGCGAGTTTAAATGATGATGGGAAGATTTAAAGCTCAATATAGCGATAAAATGATATCCATTTGCTACATAATATCAAAAATATGCATTGATTTTAGTGTTGATGACTTTTTTTTTAAAGTAAAGAGTAGCAGATAAATTTCATTTCGAAATTTTTATGAAATAAAAATCCAGGTAATACATTACTACTATCCCGTTTTTTAATAAGGAATTTTTAACGATTTTTTGATTTTTTTTTAACCAATAGTTTATAGACAACATATTTTCAGCCAATATCATTCATTATAGAACTGTGAAAATAAATATTTTTAGAAACTATTTTATGAAAAAATTTATTAAAAAATTAATTTAATGAATTACTCTAAAAATATGTATACGATTAATAGAGCAATGTTGGATTTCTTCGCTATTTTAAGGAATAAATTAATATTTCATTACCAATTATCTCTAGTATCATATATAATAACCAGCTTAAATTTTTGGAGGGATTATTAATATATAGTCTATGAATTACAACCACTTACTATTTTTATGACCTCTAAGTTACTTAATTATTTTTCTCTTCTATGTTTATATTTTAATTTTTATACAGCATAACGTGTCCAGTAACATAAATTTTTATTATGACATCTATACCATGTTAATAGCTCCAGTAACTAAAAGTACAACAGATTTTCCTAGATAAAGAAGCTTTATTAATCTGTTTAATTAATTAAAATGTTAATTTTTTAAAACTCAGAAATCGATTATGGAGTGATGATCAATGGAATTTTTCTCTCATGTCGGTATTAATCAACCAATACAACAATTCCGAATATTTTACTTGAAAACTCTGAATTTAATGCAACGCATATAATATGTATATTGCATGCTTTCCTTGTGATTATTACTTTTAAAAATATTGTTAATTGTAATATCAAATTATATAATGTTTTTAAAGTGCATTTTTCATCGTGTCATTTCTCAACACATTTTCGTTTATGATAAAGGATTTCTGAATTTTTTTGGGGGGTAGGGACCAATTTTAAATATTAACGAAAATATTTTGACATTTTATGATTAAATAATAATTATTAACTTATTATATCTTTGGCGGAAATTTAATTGCTTAAATTTTTAGCTACTTCACTTCTATTAAGGTATCCGACTGCGTTTAAAACACTGATTATCGGCCTCATTGGTGAATGTTTTAAAATTTTAATTATTTCTTATAGTTCAGACATTTCTCTTCCCAAAACAGATAATCTTTTCTAAGAAAAAGAAGGCCTGACCTGACCTACCAATCCAGGGTCACACATTTTTCAACTAAAATTTGCCTTTCACTTCAATTTTCTCAAAGCTTTAATTTTCGTAAAAATTCTCCACCGTTGTCATATTACCAAACTAATTGAGGTATTCACATAAAAATTTCAGCGTATGTTTTAAATAATATGGGCAATGAAATGAACGAAAAGTTTTATTTTTGGTGAAATATTTTTTTCCTTTATTCTAGAAAAATTATGTTCTAAATTTATGGTAAAAATGCATATATGCCCATATTCTATTTCCCCACCTTCTATTTTACCCTTAGATTCTTTGTATCTCAAAATATTTCTTAGATTTTGGTTCATTTCATTCATCATTGTATTCTGTAACTTGTGTACAAAGAAAAATAGGATAGCTGTTTTACAATTCTGTGTCGAGTGCAAACCGTTTTGGTTAAATTTTACTATACATTTTCCCATTTCTCAAAATATATATTTTCAAATCATTGTTTTGGTGTTTTTATTATTGACAATACATCTAAAAATCATATATAATTTCTAAAAAAATCCAATTTTTCAAAATTTTTCCTTTTAGCGTAGTTGGATACCTTAAGAACTCAAGTTCAAAGTTAATTTTTGAAAAGTCCTTTCGTTTCTTTGTTATTTATTTCAAGTCATTAGAACTATCGAAACAATATTCAAAACTGTACAGACAATAAAATGTTTCGGAGTCTGTAGTTTTAGAAGTGAAATTAGTTAGTTAGTTATTTTTGGTGGAAATTTAATTGCTTAAATTTTTAGCTACTTCACTTCTATTAAGAACTCAAGTTCGAAGATAATTTTTGAAAATTCCTTTCATTTCTTTGTTGTTTATTTCGAGTCATTATAACTATCGAAACAATATTCGAAACTTGTACAGACAATAAAACGTTTCGGAGTCTGTAGTTTTAGAGGTGAAATTAGTTGAAAGCTTGTGCTATTCATTCGCGAGTAACATCTCCAGAGATCGTTGCCTCCAAAAAAATGCATTAAAAAAAGGAAGAAACGACGTAAAAAAACGCACGCACAGGGGTAGGGGGACTGCCAATATGGTCACCTTCCTATCAGAAGGGAGTAGGAGGGAGGCAGACCCCTGCTCTATTTACGATGAGAAGAAAAACTTTACCTGCTTCAGTAGCTTCATATAAACACATAGGTTCCGTTCCCAGGGACACTTCCCCCCC
>JAPMOQ010050226.1:414055-453600 GCA_026543055.1 Argiope trifasciata
AATAATATTAGTTTACGGAACAGCCTCATCATTAAAGAGATTATCATGGGGATTTAAGATTTCTCTTAAATAAAGAGCATCTGGAAATAATTTTGTTTCAATTTCGATATCTCTCTGAATCTTTTAAAGTTACTACTATTAAAAGATACTTTTCTTGTATTTGTTATGCATATTTTTAATGATAATTTAAAATTAGGACAAAAGAAATTGGCTGTATTACACACAAGTACTGTTTGTAAATATTTGCTGCAAATATTCTTGATTCTTTGAATATTTAACTAATTTGTTTTACATTTTAATATGTTAAATTGGCATATTGTCTCGCTTTCTATCGATTTCATATAATTTGGCAGATAAGTATTGCCAGATTCTATATATAATATAATGTTGAAAAAAATTCAGAATTTTTATTTTTTGAAGAACTTTTATATTTTTAATAGTGTTATAATTCAGATGCATGTATTCTTTTTAAATCTGCACGCAGCAAATAAAACCTTTCCATAAAACCTCTCTAAAAATTTTAAATTTTCTTGTGATCGAAACTTCGCAAAAAAAAAAAAAAAAAATATGAAATAGGATTTTATGCAAACAAATTTGAATTTATTCTGCAGCATGTTGTAAATCATGTGGATTTTCCCTTCTTCTATTTAATCAATGATTGACTAAGATTCGAAGCAAGCTGTTTTATTGTAACTTAAATTTATTCTGTTCTATAATTCGAATTTAATTTTGTGCGTGTCATTAATATACTCCTTTAATGTTTAAAAAAATACACGTTTATTCTCCTTACAACTCAAAAAAAAATAAAAAAAATAAAAAATCTCTGGGGTCTGTTAGACTCAATGTATCAAACGACACCGAATTTCGCCGTCTCTATTCAACCGGAAAACCCCTCCGAGTCCAAAGAATTTCACTTTCACTCTTTGCGAACACGTGCTTGACCACCGTGCCGACATTTTTAGTCCTAGTTTATTGCAGCCGATTGTATTCTGGACATGAATAGGGACTGACAGGTGTGCAAACACTGATACCTCCCCCTAAAAAAAATTCCTGAATTGTGTCGGTACTGCACTCTTATGTGAGCTTTCGAGTATAATCCTGTCGGACTTCATGCTGCGAGATGGACGACGGCGGTCAGTGAATAATCCCGACAGTTCGCCCCTCGTCATAAATGCAGCGTAGCTGATTGGCGAAAAGTTGGCGAATTCTTCACAATGCTGGAAATCAGGCGATGTTACCATGGCAACCGAAATTTCAGAGTAGCAAGGAAAATTAGAAAATTTATCTGCACTGTTATCTTTCAAAAATTCATTTAAAAAAAAATCCTTTCCTTATCTAAAACTTATTACCTGAATTTGAATATTATTGTATAATTTATTAGACTTTAAATGTCAAGATTTTTTTTTCAAAAATTTATATTCATAAGTTTACTTTTTAAATATAAAAATTATTTTAAAAAAATTTATTCTGTATTGTTGCTTTTAATAAAAAAATCCACACCAGTCATTAGACCAACATATAATGCATATATAATTAAAACTAATTACTTGAAGATTTGTTTCAAGGCAAACGTGTTTGGGCTGTTTGTCGAGTTTTAAACTTTTTTTTAAAAAATTGCTTGTAATTTAGTTTCTAATAAGTATTATCTAGACAATTACTTTGGATTTTCCCGTCAAATTGAATTCGAACATGAGCAATTCTGAAAGGACTGCTTTTTATTATTATTATGAATAATAATGTAGCAATTCTTCTTAATATTCAGAGAAGCTTTTAAACTCTACGTCAGTCCCTCATGTACTTAAAATTATACTTCAGTTATTTTAACAATAAGCGTTGTAATATATTAGTAGATAAAGAATTAATTTCTTTAACTTTCTGGTATTTTTACGTCTTATATTTCATGTTAGGCTTTACTATTTATCTCTTGTATTGAATGTAGATAAAATTATATTTGCTCTCAAATATCAGAGTTTAACCTAAATGATTTCAAGAAGTTACAATGGGACATTTAGCAATATAAAACTGTTTTTAAAGACGACGTATTTCACATTTGTTTAATCGCATTATAATTTCTATTGCTATAAACTTTCCAGCAGCGTATCCAGTGATTTCCGCGGAATTATTTTCTGCAGCAACCCGCATTTTCCGCCATTTTTATAGTGTTTGTTTTGCGATTACATATTTTTATTATTATATTATTATCGTATGATATATAGTATCAGTTCAATTTGTTTGAAAAATATTTGAACTTATTTACAAACATCGTATCTAAATAGAAATTTTAAATAACTACGAATCCAAAGGGTTTTTATCGTTTCAAATTAAAATGATTTGAGGTTTTTTTTTCTCCTCTCTCTGTGTATGTATGTGAATTTGTAAAGATGGAATTTTTAATCTTATTTATTTATTTTTTTACTTCTAAATATGTAGAAATTTTGTACAATTATGTTTTAACGATAGCAATATGTTTTAAAATGTTCAGTATTTATTAACCAAATAATCAATGAATTGTAATTCAGTTTTACGCCTATAGTTTGATATGGTATTGTATTTGATAGAAAATTAATCAGATTTCATACTAATTAAGGAATATTTATCTTGAGATTGAAAAGAATAAAATAATAGGAAATTTGTAAAAGCAATTTTTATTTGAGTATTTAAAAATAGAAAATATGATTGAAAATTTTCAAATTCAAAAGTAGAAAAGTAGAATTATTTGAAAATTCTGGAAATGAATTTTTAAAGAATGAATTGGTTTATAATGAATATTGCAGGAAAAACAATTCTCCTTCTCTTAGAATATCTGTATTAGCATTTCACTCTTTTAGAATTTTTGCAAGGTTTTAAAAATAAAATTATTTTTTTTTTTATTTATAACATCCTGCTTCATTAATAAAAATTCATCTCTGTTTGGAATAATTATTTATAACGTTAAAAATTCCTTTTGCTTTCTTGATTATATTTATCGTTTTCTTTACTGCTTTTTACCTATTACTTTTACCCTCCATCCTTTTTTGTACCCGATTCAAGTGCAGGATTACAGTGATTCTCAAGAAAAGGCCTGAAAAATGGCGGTGTTATTTCCTGGACCATTCCAAAAAGTGTTCCAACAGTCTATTTAGCCACCCAAACAAGACTGAGCATTTCCCAGGTGTCTAGACAATTTTCCCCTTCGAGGGACCGAAGGCCCACCCTTTTGAAGCCAGAAAGCGGAAGAAGAAATGGAACACAATGTCAAGTTGAAAAGGCAACCCTTTCGCATTTAGCTATTAGACGAAGTACCTATTGTTGCTGAAAAGGGGCGTAGAACGTGTATTGGGGTCTTTCCTATAGTCGCATTCTTTTCAAGGGCTACCAAGAATCAAGGACAGTCTTACATCATCATGAGATCGTCCATCATGCCCACAATGGAAGGCCCATGCATCTCCCTTTTAGAGTCGTCCCAAGCCCTCCTGCCTTCCGCTTTCTTTCTGGAAAGTGCAACCGAGGCTCGTCCAGTCTATTTATTTCGCTTTTTAATATGCATGACAGCGATCACTTGGAGGCAAACAATAAGCAGTGAGATAATAGACGACGCAGAAATTAAATTGACGCTTAGAAGAGGTGGAGCAGTGTTCATTCGTTTCGTATTATTTTGTGACATATATTGATCGCGTTCGATCGTAATTGGTTCCCTACAAATACTTCTTGCATACAGCCGACCGACACGCCACCACTGAACGTAGCAGTATTGACAGTCCCTAAAAATACTGTGCTAGAAATGAGTTGGGGGGCAGGAATATATCGGGGGGCAGTTGAGTTGGGGGGCAGTTTTGAAATATATCGTTGTTTCTAATGGCACTTGTCATTGACATGCCAGCCGATTAAAGAACCATTGCGAATCCGAATTGTGCCCATCATTTTTTAAAATAGCGCCATCTAGGGCCAAGAGTACGACTTAGCTACTTACGCGTCACAGTCATTTTTATGGGGAGGACTTCATTCATTCATACATTTCATTCAATCATCCCCTAGATCGTAATTTAGACCTGGATCAGAGAACAAGCACCTCTGAATCAGTATCCCAGTGGAATTACTCTCGATATGAAGAACTGTGTGATTTCGACAGATTTATACGTGCGTCAGGCACCACACAAATGGATTCTTCTTGCCGGCGGTGTTCGAACTCGCAACCTAAGGAATGCCAATCCAGCGCTCTACTAACCAGGTTATCTCGGCCTGTTTTGAAATATATATACATATTTTAGCAGTTGTGTGGTCGAACAGAACAAATTTGATTTCTTTCATCGCAGGAGGCATTTTATATACGTGAAGCTAAGATAAAACTGACTTCCTTATATATCGGGATACATGAGCAGAAGAGACAAAAATTTCTCATTTCGATCAATTTAATATAAAATTTTTATTAGGATCTTTTTGACATGAATCGATTTAAGAACAGGAATCTTGGGTTCATTTATTTAAAAGAATGTCTTGAACATTAAAGATTTTTATCCTGTCGAACGGAGAGTGAGAAATCGATGTGACCAGCAGTTCAATAGAGCGCTGTTAGAATTGATTAAATAAAGAGTGTGAATTGGATCAGGAAATAAGAGAACATTTTAGAATAAAGTTGATATGGGGCGGGATATTCATTACGACCAGCCGGTGCGCCCATCTTAATGCTCATAAAAAAAATTATTAATATTTCATGCAACTCCTTTTTTAGTATCTTCTCAAACTATTTTTAAGCTTCAAATTTTGATAGCCATATAATTCACTCAGAATATTACAAATGCCGGTAGCCATAACGTGATATGTATCTCTCTAATTCTCCGTTAGATCCCGTAGAATTTATGCTTTAAATTAGAGTGGAAATGATTTATCAGCAATTAATTCAAGAACATTTCTTTACTGAAAAAAGGCAATTTTTTAAATATGAGTACTGAAAACAGAATCGCTGTGTATTTAAGCCTTATGAGCACTACAGAACATCTTTCTTAATTTATGTAAAACTTTCAACAAAATTTTCTCAGTTTCATCATGAACAGATCGATTAATTAGCGATGTTCAATTGTAAATGTATCAAACACTAAGGAAATAAGCAGAATCGTTTGAAATAATCTTTCGAAAGCATGTTAAGCCTAATCTTTTTTAAGGGGGGAGGAGACTGCAGTCTTGCTTATTCAGTGATCATAGCTCGGATTTGTTGAAATAATATCGAAGACCTCAATCAAATTGCCAATAAATGGATCTACTCGTATTTTTAAATAATTATAGATTCATTCAATACACTTATACTTTTAAAAAAATTTTACCTTCAAATAAAATCGCATTCAAATTTTTTTTTAACTAAAGATACGACTACAGATTCTTTCGATACAGTGTAGAAACCAATTATCTAACGCACTAGAGTTTTATCATTCTTTTTTCTTAACTACTCGATTCGTTGATTTGTATATAAAGTCAAGATATTCCATTTCATGTTTACCTATCTTTTATTTAGTATTAATTTTATTCTGTAACCTAAATAACTGTTATTTGAAATTGTTTTGAATTCATTTGTTGTTGTTGTTGTTTTGTTTGTTCCGAAAATAAACGTAATGGAAGCAAGAAACGCTTGCCTATTTCCTTTTGAACTTCCCGCTATATTTTAGAGTTTTCAGGTTTTTCTTTTTCTTTTTTAGAGCTATTCTCTACTCAGTAAGCGCAGTCATACATGCGCTGGTAACGTAACAGATTATTACCTTAAGATTATACAACAGTCAATGCATAGTAAATTTATCCAAAAGATGCTCAAATTAACATCGCGATATATTGTGGAACATAAGTATAATGGTAATACTATCTACCTATCTTGATACTTCTCTGGGGCTCCGGCATAAGTTCTTTACACAATGTATTTCGAGCCTGCACACAGCGGTATTTATTTTTAGCTGTAACATGTCTATAATAACAAATTTTCCTCGTTAGAAATCTGGCAATACATGCAGCTCCGCTCCCCCTCCCACACTCCGAAAAAGAACCTCTTCATCCAGAATGGGAAATAATAAAAGTACGGTGTCTGACTGAGACTTACGCTTCTACTTTTTTAAATGTATATTACTTATTTCTATTAGTAAAATTAATATAGTTAATCACTTAGATCATAAGGTAAAATAATTTAAAGTTTATTTTAGTTGTATTAACGTCCCGTTTTGAAGTTACACTAGGGATAATTGGGACAGACCTCGGAATTTTGAACCGGGGTCAGATGACGAGAACGACTTCTGAGCTGGTATCCCCCCTCTCCAAACTTCTACACCACACCAGTGGGAGGACGTTTTTCCCCGACAGATTTAACGTGTACCAGACCCGCTCGCACAGTGATTCTTCGCTGGAATCGGGCCTCGAATTTGCAAACCTCTGGTTCTGAAGCCGGGACCTTAGCACCAGGCCACCGAGGCCCAAAGTAATTTAAGGATATAATTTGTATGTCCGAATTATTTTATAATTTAATGAGAGAAAGGTTTAATTATATTACTTCGTTTCTTGCAAGTTCCTTTTACAAATCTAATGATTGTACAAAAAAAAGGGGATAAAGCTTTTGCGTATGTTTATATTTCCGGTTGTTTAATAGAGCAGGACTTCTCAGGTTTATAAAAATATGTTTTGTACCACACATGTAAGAATAAATGTATCATCACACATGTAAGAATATGTGCAGTGTAATATATATTTTTGATTATAAATCTTAATTTGATTACATATCTTAAAGGAAGTACTTATGATCATAAAGTGAAGCATTTTAAATTTATGTTATGAAGCATTTTATATTTGCGAATGAAACTTTTACGCATCAGAATGAAATATTAATGGTTAATAAATAGGGAGTAATAATACATGGAATCTAAAAACACCAATTTCAGTTCCGTCAGTTTCCATGTGCTAGAATTTCTCTCCATTCTTTGTAAGAATAAGTAACGTACAAGTTATAACCTTGCCCTATATTTCTTTGTAATTAATAACAAGCTTACTGCATTAAAAGGTATTGTAAATTTGATCACTTTTGTGGTAAATATGTTCGTTTCCTTTTCGTTTTACAAGCGCGCCTCTAAAAAAGTGGGAGCTAGGAAATGTGCATGTATGTGAAGAATTCCTATATTACTGGTACATTTCTTAAAAAAAATAGACTCTATATTTTAAAAAAGGGATTTATTTTTTATTTTTATAAGAATTATTTTGATCCTTCATCGGAAAATCAATAGTATCATTACCATAATATTCAAAAATAAAGTATAAATGACAATAAAAATGTTTTCTTTCATTTGAAACTGTGTAAAAAAAGTAATACAGTTATAAAAAGAACAAAATATAAGCGGTTTTTGTAAATAATACTCTTTCCATTAGCTTTCATGACTTTCATCATTCTGCTTGGAAGTGAATCGCATAAAGATTGAATTTCTGTTTGACAAAAATTATCCCATAATTTATTTAATTCCACTCGAATATTAGAGAGCTATTCAAACTGCTTCCTATCAGTATATACGAGATGAATAAGCATTTCGCATGTTCCACTGCATTCAGAGTGGGGTTTTAGCTGGCCATAGTAAAATCTTCACATTTTTTGCTGCGAACAAATTTTTAACTCCTTTGGCAGTGTGGATTGATTCTCCATGTTGTTCATCATCTCTATTGTTCTACCTAATTCGAAGAAATGAGAAAAAAACTTGGAATTCAGAGTATTAATACAGTCTGCATGTTTCTGCCTACCATTGAGAGAGACAAAACTTGTTTTTCCCCCCATAACCAACTGCTAAACAGACCATCAAACTTTCTCCTCCCATTTGTCTTGTTGAATAATGTTCTACATTCTTCAGACAATGCCAGTAGTATTAATAACCATCTGGACTATCTAAGTTAAACTTTTTTTCATTTTAAAATATCACAAAAATCCATTCTGTGGTTCATGACATGTGTTCCTTAACCCAAGAGAAATTTTAAGAATATGTGTTTGTTTCCACTTTGGATGCAGTTACACACTGTTTAATTGAGCGCATGAATAATTCCAGCTTGATATCGAGCTTTTGCAATACTCCCAATAGTTGTTTTAAGCTCTTGCCAAGTTTCCTTTCATCAAGGGGCTTTAACTTTTTAGACCTACATTTTTCTTTCTCCTTCCATTTCTGTTTAAGTTTTTAATAAAGTTAGAAACTGTTTTGGGGTCAACGTGTAGTATACGAGGGTTCTCGCTAATATCTTAACCTTCCTTTTTATATGTAATATCATGATCCTTCTGAAAAACTTTTAAAGATATTACTCAAAGCATCAGTGAAAATTTCAAAGAAATACGTTTTTCTGAGGAAAAGTGGTTTTTAAAACATTTATATTTACTCTTCTACTCTTGAACATTTCATCAAATAAAAATAGTAGGTGCTCTACTTTTTTCACGCACTGTAAATCATATATTCCGAACTTTCTAATTATAAATAATAGTAGCTATTTCATTTTTGCATGAAAATAAATAAATAAAAAATGTTAAATAAAATCTACATGAGAATCTATTAGGAAGGATAAAAATATAAAATTTTCAAACAAACAACTGACCTACTTTTTTTAATGCAGTGTATATATTTTATAAGAGAAATTCTGCTAGGAAATATCAACTGTCTGTATCAGTTCTCTATATGAATTCTATATTATGACGTATAGTTAAATATGGTTTCTTCTCTTTTTTTCCCCCCTACGACTGCAGAACAAATTGCAGATGATTCTTATTTATCTTAACAAATTATAATATTCACTTTAAATTATAGGATATGAATGTAAGGTGTGCTTTAAGTTATGTAGAAAACTCATTATAGAGACATGCTTTTTCTCTTTTCTTTTTTAAATTGAGTTCATCTTTAAGCAGAATTTATTACAAAGGTACTCATTTTCATTCTTCTTATTGTTCCTCTTTCAAAACATTTTTTCACTGGATTTTTTCTTCTATTTCGAATTTTAGTTATTAACCATTTCACTTGTTTCTTTTCCCTGCTATCTAACTAGATGATTCTTTGATTTTTATTTTTTATTTATTTATTTTGCTTTTAATTTAAATGGGAATAACTTCTTTTGTATAACGAGTTTTGTATTAAATCGTTTCATGAAGTTTAACTTGCCTTTAAAACTGAAAACTTGATTAATCGATGCACTTACGGATGACCAATCTAGTTAAATGATTAAATCGGTAAAATTCACAGTCCCATGTGCAGTATAATTCCACATAATTTTCTTATTCTACATATAATATGTATTCTTGTTATTCAAACATTCATGATGTTTAGTTTGCAAGGCAAATATAAAATAGCACTTTTTTTCCAGTACGGAAAATGTAGTTTTGCTGTTTTGTAAATTTATACAAACTATCATCAGTCAGAAAATATAGAGCTGCACTTATATTTTTTCACACAAAACGTAGTTTTCCGTTATTAGATAAATTAATCGCTTTGTCATCCCTGTAGCTCGCGCCCCAAAACGGATTTTCCGTAAAAAGTTCCGTTTCCAGATCTTTATTTTGACGCTTCTCCGCTGAGCAGACAGAAAAACCGGAAGTTCTTCTCTGTTTGAAAAATCGTTTGGGGTTAAGATATACGGTTTTCCCCGCAAACCGCACCCTAGAAAGAGATGATCTCTCCAGACGCGTGCCGCCGTTGCCAAGGGAACGCTGAGCCGTCTTTTCTTCCCAGATGCGAAAATAAAACTGGAAGAATAGAGCTTGGGAGGGTTTGCTATCTATCAATTTTTACCCGAAAAAGTCTCCGTTAAAATTTCCACGATCTAAAAGTATAACGCTTCCGGTCTTTTTTCCGGGCACGGATCCCTTATTTTTTATGTATAATTTACCGCTGATATGCAAATTAAGGAACACTAGTCTGAAGTAACAACTATTTCATTCATTGAATGTGTTGCAATTTATCTCCATCAATTTCTAATAAAAGGAGGCTTTTTGGATTCCGTTTGTCTCCTACCTGCTACCATTTTAGCTTCCGGTTTCCTCCGAAGGATATAGTTGGTTTAAACTAACGATGAGAATTCTGCAGAATTAAGAAAAGTGAAAAAGTATTTGAAATTGGCAGCATTTTAGAAAACTATTTTGAATCTCTGAACTTCAGATGATTTATTTTAGTGACGGATTTAAGCATTTTGTAACCTTTAGTAGTTAAATTCAAGCCATCTCTTTCAGTAAAATGATTAATTAAGTTTCATGTATGAACAGATTTTTAACTTAAATCGTTATGAAATCATTTTAGATTATTTTCTTATTTTAGTAACTTTGTAAAAGTGAGTGTTTTTATTTGTTACTTCTGAACTTTATTCATTATACTTCAGGCAAACGCTCAGTGTTATTTAAAACAAAATAACAAAGATAAGGTTATGAAAGGGATATGAACCTGGTTAAATATACTTGGAAAAGTGTTAATATTATTCTAATATTTTATGATTAATTCAGTCCATATTCTTTTTATAAGGCGAGTAACATAATTTTTTTTTCGAGCCGTCTGCAGCCTATCATGTTCCTAGGCTTCTGTCAAGTCACCAAATTAAATTTCTTTCTGTTGCAAATTTAATCGATAGTTTTCATAAGTTACTTTTTTTGCATTTCATTATAAAATTCAAATAATATAATAATTATTAAAACAAAATTTGCACTTTAAATTATTTAAAAAAAATTATAATTTGTTTGAATTACAAATGTTTATCATTATTTTTAAATTTCAAAAAATAATTTATATTCATAAATAATATTCTGTCTTTTGAAAAAGAAATTAAGTCATTTTTACGAATTTTTTTAATAAAATTTATTGATAATTTCATCTTTTATCATAGTTGTCAGATTTTTTAAATATGCCTGTTTCTTCATGAATTCACTTATTTTAAAAGTAATATTTTTTAATGTTCAATATTTGTACTGCTGATTTATGTTCTTCAATTTCAATTAGTGTACATGGAAAAGTTGTATTAAAATATATATACTTATCGAACTTGTTCATAACTTATGTATTTATCAAACTAGTATCATAATTTTTTTTATTTATATTAATATTGGAATAGATTTCTCACCTGAACCGATTTATATAAAAAGATATGTTGCAATTTTTAGAAGAGAAAAGTTTTAACACGGAAAATGTTTTGCTGCATGTGTTTTAAGAAGAAAGTTAAAATTAATTTGAGGCAGTTGTGTTTCTAGATGTGTTATAAGCAGTTAAGTATATATTTTTGAAATTATTGACTGAGAAAAAAATGGTGACAAATTAAATTTTAAAAAATTTTAAGCAATGTAATAATTTTTGAGGCAATAATGCTTTCAGAAGTTTAAACATCAAACTTTCGATTAATTTTTAATTAATTAAATTTTTAAAAACCGCTCACCATTGCAAATATTTATTCTTCAAAGTACATGTACCAAATTTAGTTAATTTTAGATATGTAGAACGGCACTACAGTGGACATATTCGTTTTTTTATTACTAGAGATATATGTTATATTTTTATAAAATTAAAATGTTTTCAGCATTCCAATTATATTTCTAAATAATTAATTGGAAATTCTATACGTTTAATTTCTAATGATTACGTGATGGAATTTCCATCATTAAAATACCTAAGTAAGGACATTCAAAAAATGATTATAATTGTTAAACTTTGAAGGTTCTGCTTCATTTGAATAAACAGTAGGAAAAAAAAATTATAAATTTAAAATCAGTCTTACTCAATATTCGGTTTTTATTTTGCAGTAACTTCAAATGGTTTTTTAAAATGTTAAAGCAGCAAAAATTTAAACTTCATATTAAAAATAAACCTGAAATTGAACATAGCAGTGCCATTATTAATTTCTCAGTTGCAGTTGATTTATTTCAGTAGACAGAAATTGAAACAAAAGAATAACAGGTTTGATAACAATTCTTCCCCAAGTGAATTTGTTATGGATGAATGATTACTGCTAAGAAAATTATCCTGTTTTAAAGTTATTCAAAATAAAAATTCAGTTATCCAAAACAAGTGGCAGTTTCTTAAATCAACCATCGTTTTAACTTTATCGATTATGTCAATTTATATAGATAATGTATTAGTCAAATCTCGGTTAAAATATTTTCATTTAATGCATTCTTTAGCAAATGATTCCTTAAATAAAAATCGTTTGGCAGAATATACAAGTTATCATCCCTTTCATTTCTCTCTTCTTTTTTTGTTTTGCTTCGAAAAACATCTGCCTTGAAAAGCGTGTTCGTAGAATTGCTTTTTTTAGATATCAAATTCTTTTGCTAATCGCAGATTGAACATTACCATGTATAGAGGAAATATGGTGTTGAGCGACTCCGAGGTCAACAATGAATCTACAGCATTCAATCCTCAAATCACGGATATGCGTCGTTGCCAGCCGACGCATACTTAATAAGCATCATAACTTACTTAATGATGTTTTGTTTAGCCGTAAGTTCATTTACGACCACACCCGAAATAAGACTCCATGACTTGAAATATTTATTCTTTTTTTCCTGATTACAGTCGGGGTCTGTACGTCATTTTTTTATTATTATTATTAATTTTGCTGTTTCTAGAAGATCATATGAACGAAATGGACTGTTCCAACCTCGCCGTTTTTAGAATTTAAAAGTCATTCACCACAGTAGAACATACTGACAATTATTATTACAGATCGCATATCCACCTCTTGTAGCATGTAAGCCAGCTTCTGTTTTGACATTGATAGATAAGTAACGGGAAATTTAACAGTGTAGCGAATCAAGAATTTAGACCAGAGAATGTTGTTTTTTTATTCTATCTTGAGCCAATATGAATGCACAATGAACAGACAGTGATTAAAGATCTTTTCAATTTTTGCAGTTGCTTTATTGGGCGTTGTTAATATATAAGTATTCACTGTACATTTATTTTGTAAATACATAAATGTTAAGATATTTTCATGTTTTAAAGGTTATATAAATTAAATATAAATAAATTGTGGCTATTTATTTATTGAGAAGAAAATCATCTATAACTGGTTTAATAATTGACATACATTACATTTAGTTTTAGAATTTTAAATAAAATGTGCTTCATAGGCAATATAAAAGGGTCTATCGAAGAACTGTTGTGTAAATGGGTATGCTCTTTAATTTTTTCGGGACTAAATATTCTCCGCTGGTGTGAAAGTTTTGAGAGAGAGGGGTTGCCAATTCAAACGTCATCTATTAGTTATCTGATTGCGATTAAAAATTACGAGATTCTGCTACAATGACAATTGCAAGCTTAAAAAAATACATTATGTCACACTTATCATTTATTCTGTCTCCACCGCTTATCATTTTAGCAAAATTCTTGGATAGACTTTTTTTATTATTTCCCCCCAAAAAATTGGCATTTTCAAATAAAATATTTTTTATCAATTTCTTTTTAAATAACCGAGGTAAAGTGTCAAATAATGAAATTAGAAAATTTTTGATACTTTTAAAATAATTCAAATTTTTTTAATGAATTGGCAAAGTCCTTTAAGATATCTCCTTTTTCTAGTTTTAGTGAACATCTTAAAAACGTGTCATTTTTTTAACTGCTCATATGTTATTTACCTGTGCAAATTGTAAAAGATTTCATATGATTAAAATCCGTCCGAGTCATCGCATTGGTAATAAGCAAGATTCCTTCCTAAAAAATAATAAATAGCTCTACAGATGTGTTTGTCTGTAGACGAAAGGAAAAATAAAATAACGATAATAATAAAGAAAAAGTAAAGGATGGCGGGAAAAAAATCTCCCTTCTAAAAGGAGCATTCGAAATTCGATATCCCAATTCGTTCTGTAGCTTTCACATTCTTGACAAATGCACTGTTTATTTATTTATTGCTGCGTTTTTTTCCCCCTCTTCCTCCAAACATTGGCCATATGTCTTTTGTTTTTACGCCCTTTGCAGTTATGGCACACGTCACAATAGAAAGCTTGCTTCGACCAGTCACGTAGATCAACTTTTTTCTTTTTCATTTTTTTTTTCCACGTTCCAAGGTTGCAACTTTTCTTAATTAATGAAAGTAAGTCGTTCAAATCGGAGTCGTAGTCGTTTTCAAGTAGTTCAAGTCAGTTTTAACGGAATCACGAATTAAGTATATCAGCTCAATAGCTTTTATCGAAAAAAATTGAATAAATTAATTATTTCAAATCATTCAGAATCAAATTATTGCTGCCCATTATTTTTACAGAAAATCTAGCTGATCGCGATCGTTACATCATTAATGCAATGCATCGCAAAATCGCTTGATTAGTAAGGAAAAGTATGTAATAAAATATGTTAGGAAAAATCTAAATTAAGAAAGTATTTATGAATGAAACAAACTTAAATACTGTTGCCAGTTGTTTATTGCAGCCTAAATGGTGGTGGTGGTGTGAAAGGGAGCTCAAGTCCGAAATTTCCTAAAAAGTCACCTTTTTTTTTTTTTCTTTTCGTAATTTTTAGCAGTAATTTTTTTAATTCAAACAAAATAATTCTTTATATTTATTTAGAGCATTTTTACAAATAGAAGTCTATTTAAAAATCAGATAATGGAATACAAACAGAATGGAATTTTATATGATGTTTTGATGTGAATTTTCCGATCTATTTAAAATTGTACTATTTTGAAATTAGAGAAACTGAAATAGATAAGATTATTGCATGTAGATAAAATTAATGCATACTTTAGAGAGCGAAGCCAAAATTAATTTTTCCCCACAGTTATCCTAGTTTCATTAATACCCCCATTACACTCAAGAAATACATTAATTATTTGGTTATCAAAGAGAGAAGGAAAATGAATATTAATTATTCATCGGCATCGCAAATTTGCTTATTTGATCAGATTTTTTTTATCGTTTTGCTGTTATATTAAGATAAATTTGAAATGGTCCTCTTAGTTTAAAGTCATATAAATATATGACATACATCTTTGTCTTTATGTCATATAAAGACAGAGACACTTGAACTACAATCTAATAATTATTTTTAATCCGAATTATTTACTAATAAATGGAAAAAGCTGCAATCGGAGATTGCTCTTTTTAGAAGTTACACGAAATCAAATTCGACTAATCATTAATGACTCATCTGTCATTTTATAACTTTTCCAACTATTGAGAAATATTATATATATAATATATTATGTAATAAATTAATTTACCTAGTTTTTATCGTAATTTAACCCATATTAACTTAATTGAAGGGTTTGCTGTAAAAAGGAAGTTGGTCCAATTAATCAAATTTGCAAAAAATCGGCGGTAGCATCTGAGGCTACCTCTATATTGTAGCAAACTTATGGGACAAACAGCATCACTTGAGTTAACGCGAAAACAACGATTGGAACTATATCTTTCTGGCACCAAACGAACAAGTTTTTATTTTACAACATTTCAGTGCATGTAACTCCACACTCCCCTCATTGGAGTTACATCCTTTTTGCAGCAAACTCTTCAATTTCAAAATTTCTTTTTTTTTTTTCACTAATATCTAATCACCTTTTTTAAAACTTTAATCACTGTTACCCGAGCTCTGTAATGCTGCTTATAATAGTGGCTCATGCTCCGAGTGAAGGAATAAAAATCTGTCAAGCAAAGAGAATTCTTTTAAAAGATGCCTCTTTTCCCCCTACCTAATTCGACACGTGTTAAGAAATCTCTATCAGAATCTCATAGAATACAATCATTGAGGATTTAGGATATAGAATGTTGGGTATCTTTAAAAGAAAGTTTTTTTTAGAGAGCGTGTAGAATTAATTTAATTGAAAATGGGAATTGGATCAGGAAATAAGAGAACATTTTAGAATGAATCTAAATTAAGATTTAAAAAAATTAAGTGGTATGATCGAAATGGCGCCAAAACTTTAATTCTGTCAGGGTAGACTATTAAAATAAATAAATCAGGCCAATTTAGTTAAAAATACATTTAATGACATTAAAGGACATGTTTTACATGGGGACAAAACTATTTAGGACAAAAACATTTAACATATATGCATTAAAATAATACTCGGGGATTACATCATGCTTTACGTTCGCTTCCAAGACATGGACTGATTGTTCATGGCAACGGCCGATAGAGGGCCGAGGAAACAATTACGGTTACAGAGGTTAATAAAGTTTTAAGTCAGACTTTGAAATGTTATTACTTGTATGTAGTGATATCTTTAAATCTATATTAAATCCTATTTAATTTCCAAAATTTTATTGTAAGTTAACCCTATTAACTTCATATTAAAATGTTCTCTTATTTTCTGATCCAATTCCGCCTTATTATTATTAAGTTTAATACGGGTTCTGTAAAACTGCTGAAATCGGCAATTTCCCCTCTCCGAGTGGAGAGAGAAAAAATTGTCAAGCTACTCAAATTCTTTTAAAATATACCTATTTTTCCCTTACCTAATTCGACACGTGTAAAGAAATCCCCCACTAGAATCTCATGGCATTTAATCATTTGGAAATTGTTGCTCTCTTTTCTCTTTTTGCTCCAGTTTCGTGTTGTAGATTATCATACCTCGATCGCTACCTTGTGCATAAATTAGGCCTCTCGGAATGGAATAAAGCCTTTACAAATTCAAAGTGTCTGTACTCGATACTGCTTTACAAATTTGTGTCTAATTTCTAATTTTAACTTGAAATTTATGTTATTTGCTCGCATGTTTGTACTTTTTAAATCCCTGAAATTTTATTTCTCTTTGTTATTTAGGAGAGAAACCTTACCACTGCTCATGGGAAAAGTGCGATTGGCGCTTTGCTCGTTCTGACGAATTGACCCGCCACTACCGGAAGCACACAGGTGCCAAACCCTTCAAGTGCAAAGTGTGCGACAGATCCTTCGCCAGGTCGGACCACTTGGCCCTGCACATGAAGAGACATATGCCCAAAATCAAGTGAAACAGCAGTTGGAACGACTCGTCAGTGATATAAAGAACAGGAAAGGAAGTACTGTTGCTTTTTTTTCCGTGTGGTTCGTGATCAACTACTCAACGATGTCACCATCTGGCTGCACTGGTGTTAAAGACAGAATTCCAAGATAAGGACTTGGTAACATGGTGAACTGTCTAAGGTTGTGGTGTGAAGGCAAGCTTCTTTGGTTTGGTTTAAGGTGCAACGGGAATATATGAATGAACGATGGACATCATTCTGAGACTCATTTTAGCATCTGCACAAAGTGGTAGGCCTAAATGCTGATACTGAACTGCCACTGTTTTTACACTTCCAGAGGGTTTTTATTTTTCATTTATCCATTTTGCTCCTTGAAATTATTTTCTCACACACAAACTAAAAACGATTAGCGAAATTCATTTATCGAATGGAATAGCTATTTATTAAAATTCTAGTACCAAACATTTTGTTTAAATATTATTTTAATAAGAAATATAAAGCGGATATGATTAGAAATATAAATTGGAAGTTAACTAATAAAAAAAAATCCTCTTTAAAAGGAATATTACTGGATGTTCAAACTGTTAAAGATTCTTTCCGATTGATTTGTTCCGTGATTAACAATGATGTAGAATTCAAAGAGCAACAGTGGAAGATTACTAAATGAATATATATCCGAAAATAATTCGAGTTATTTGTATGATAGTGAGAAACTGCATCTACATGAATGCCAATTTTAATCTTAAAAAACAACTTAATTTTAAATTGTAACTTAAAAAATTATGCGCTTGGATATGGAAAGACTGTATGACTATTTGACACATCTACATATATTTTAATAGTGGAATTTTTTAAAATCATATATGTGGAAAAGCGATTTTCTTACGCTATTGCGAAATATTTTTTTAATTTTTATAAGAATTCAGTCTACCATTTTTACAAATAAAATAATTTAAATTTTTTAATTGTCTCGCTTACTTGATCCATCTAAGATGAGTGTAATCTGGTTTGAACTTTTTAAACTTAATTTTCTTAAAAATTTATTCAAGAATTTCTAGAATTACTATCCAGCGGCTGTGGTTGATAGAGGTTTACAAGTTCTTGGGTATTATTAAGAGATACCAGTCAACCTATATATTTTCAGAATATTTAAAATGAGTCTTTACCTTCGATGATTGTCGAAATCAAATAAAAATAAAATCGCTTGTAGGAGCAAAAGTTTTTTTTACTTTTATTTTATTGATTTTTTTAGATCAATTTGAAGAAGTCTATATAAGAAAATTATGTATATTATTAAGAATCGGAAATATATTCAACTAAACACAATCTAGACAAAGCCACTGGAATTGCCTTTATAAGGGAACATCAGTTTCTATAGGAAATTAGATCCTTATGTTGTAAAAACATAGTTATTAATTTTTATTCCTGAATAGTAGACTGAAATATATTTATCAATATTTTAATAATATATTTTGATCTAACAATCAATGAGATATTTTGCATCTTACCAGATAATAAGTTTCAGTTTTCAAAACATTTAGTTAAAATAGTGGTGGTGAAAGAATTTTTATCCTACCCATTTTAACCACTTGATTTCTGACTTGGTTATATTGGTTCTGTATATTCAAGAATTCGATTGAGAATGCATGCTTTTAGAACAACGTGATATTATTTATAAGCCATTTAATGTTTAGTTGTTATAATTTTGTTTTAAAGAAATTATGTGCCTTATAACCGTTGTTTCCTCTAAGTTGTAATGACGTTTTTTTTAAAAAAATATATAACCTCTATTTTTAAATTGTTTTGTAATGTTTAATATTTTTAGTGCCAAGTTTACATATGTAAAATTACTATGAGAAACTTTATTGATTGTTATATAAAGTATATGTCATAGAAAATGTGAAATCTTTCTCTTTATGTATATTATTACATGATCTTGAATTCATGATACAACTTTAAGGACAGGATACAATTACATATAGTATTGTATAGAAATAGGTGGGAGTAAGTAACATAGCAAAGTTTAAACGAATAAGTGATGAAAGGACAAGGAAAGTGTTTTTAACTCAATCTTTGACAAATACAATTTTTGTAGTAATTGTTCAAAATTAGGTGCGCCAACTGTGATACATGCTTGACAGTGGTGTTGGAGCGAATCGGGTTCTCGTCATCTCACACACTCGTGTAGCAGCTATGAATAAAATTTGTACTATGAATTCGAGATCGCATATAAACTATCTACTTTTAACGGATAGCGTTTCAATTTGGGTTAGGTTTATACAAAGTCTACTGGATTGCACTTTTTATGATATAAACAATTTTTATGAGAGCCAATTTTAGTGCCATAATTGCAAAATTTTATTATTATTATTACATACTAGAAATTATTACTTAAGTGAACTATCCAAAAGAGCAATTTTTTTATAAAGTTATTTTGAATGAACCTCAACTTTATGTTGCTTTCTCGGAGTACGAACAGTTGTCGTATGTAATAAAATAATATTTTTAGTAATTACTATATCTTTTGTAAATAATTTATTTTTGTACATATTTTTATGCCATTTTAATCTGTAGAGTTACTAAGTACAACCATCAAATCCGCCCACAGATGCTGAGTTAGAAGGTAAATTATATATTTTAATATAAAATAAATATATCATAATATAGAAGGGGAAATGATGAATTTCAATTCATTTAAAATGATTAATTGTAAGAAATTATTTATAACTTTCATTGCGAATTTTGAATATCATTCTTCTTAACATAATTATATTTTCAACAGCTTAAAGTGCGCACAATTGCTTCGATCTTCAGAAATTGAATAAGTTTCACAAAATGAAATATGTGTTTCAAATTAATTTGAAATGAAGCATACTATCTCCTTATAATTTTTAATTGTGAAGAGATAATATTACATATGTGTAAAATTGAAAATATGTATAAAAGAGAAAAAATTATATAAT
This sequence comes from Argiope trifasciata, assembly GCA_026543055.1. Classification (NCBI taxonomy): domain Eukaryota; kingdom Metazoa; phylum Arthropoda; class Arachnida; order Araneae; family Araneidae; genus Argiope; species Argiope trifasciata. Next base: position 433,886 of record JAPMOQ010050226.1, read on the forward strand.
ATATAACTCAGTGCAAGTATATATCTAAACACTCTTGTTCTCTCTCTCTCTCTCTCATATATATATATATTATCGAAACGTATTTTTTATAACCTAAAAGAATATTTTCATTCATAAGATTATAAAATATTGTAAATTTTTATTAAAATATAGGAATGCTTGATTAAACGCCAACCAACTGATAAAACACCTACCCATTATTTTAAAATTTGTTTCATTTGCAAGCATTTATGTTTTTGCAACTAATTTTTTGAATTTTTATTTTATTTCGTTGAGATTATTTATTTTCTTCTTAACTACAATTTCATGTAAGAATGGTATCAAAATTATTATAAACACTCAAATTTCTTATTTTGATACAAATGCTTTCGCCTTCAAAAGCTTTTCTAAACAATTCTGTAAAATTCTTTTTTCTTGGCTTTAAGTGTGTGTTTTTTACCTTTAGTCAGCTTTCTTTTTCCGTCCTCGAATCCCACATCTTTTGCCAGAAGTTGCGATAATTCAGTACTCTAATTTCAATCCTCGAGGAGGTAATTTTTTTCATAGATTCATCCGAGAGATTTTGCGAGAAAGAATGTTCACAACGGTTTCTACTTTTATGTTCCACGTGTTTAATATATTGTTATTGTATCGTTAAAGAATACAATTTATTTTAATTACTGAATCAATGATTTTATAATCGAATGTATGTATTTTTTTTTAATTTGATGCATGTGCTTTTTATTTTTTACTAATTAGTATACCCAACGTTACTCGAGATTAAAATCTATTCAGTCTTAATATTTTCATCGTAAAATCTATTTTTGTTTGCTAGTTTAACGTCCCGCTATTTTGGGATGGCATGGATTTTCGAAAATTTGGTCCCAGGTTAGCCATATCTGATTATTGCGCCGTAAAGCCACTAGTTCACTCTCCAATATTTTCTATGTAATAATTTTTGTATTGTTATTATTAAAATTCCACGAAAGTTGAAACATGATTCGTCTTATGCACCAAGGTAAATACTTTTTTTTAACCATTTAAATTATTTAACTGCACTGTTCTCTTTTAAAATCGCATAATCTGTTTTTGTACACTTATCGAAACCACATGTATCATGGAATGCCTGTACGACTTACATCAATGCTACATAATAAAATTGGTCTGTGTATTTTTTAATTACATTTTTATCATGTAAAATAATTATATTTATTCATTTGATCAAATATATGGTGCTACGCAGTTTTCGTAAAGATTTTCTACACGATTTCCATATTTTCTCGGAGCATTTCTTTTGCGATGGACTTCTTGTAAATAAAAATTCATTTTTATTGAAAACTCTTCTAGTTGAAGATGCATTCTGGTGTGATATGTTTTATGGTTAACATTTCATTTTTGTATTTTATGTATTTTTTATTTTATGAAGCACATCATAAAATGTGTTATTTAAAGAATTTTTTTTTAATATTTTGTTGTGTGATGTTTCATGTGAAAAGATTAATGCTGCATGCAGCGTTTCGGAAAGAAAAAAGTAAGTGAACACTGAAATTATTCTTAGTTATATTTTTTTATTTTAAATTATTGCTTTTTTTTATGTCCTTTTTTTGTTCTTTTAATTATCCGATTGGGAAAGAAAACTTCAAGAATGTGTGTGTATTTAAAATTTATAATTGTTGTTTCCTCAAAAATAAAAACATAGGGTTTGATTCAATAAAAGATTATGCTTTTCTATGTATATATGTTTCTGTATTTTTTTTTCTTTCATTGCATTTATTTGTTTTCGAATATTTTATGAATTCAATAATTTTATGAACTAGATTCATAATAGGAAAAAAAAAAATGCATTCAAGACATGACTATGGAAATATATCGTAAGAAGAATCTTTTACTATATTTATTCCCACAACTACAATACAAATTTCGATGCTTGGCTATTATTTATAATATTCTCTGAAAGCAATATTCACGAAATTGACTTTATAACAGTAAAAATACAAATCAAAATAGGACATCAACATAGAGACAAAAATAGATGGTCAATTACAAACACACTATTTTACATTAGTTTTTATAAATTTTTTCTTGTTAATATTCATTTTAAATTATATATATAATATAAAATTTTTGTATTTATATATGGTATATAATTCTGAATTTACAATGTTCATATTCTTGAAGGAAAAATATAGGTTATTATAATGTATGTTGTTATTAACAGTTAATTAATGCAATCTTAATTACTTTTTCCTTTTTTGTTTGCTGTACAAATAAGCCAGCTTTTTTGTCTTAAAATAATAATAAAAAACAACTATCAACAAGGTCTATCTATCTATTTACATATAAGTTGTGGTCAGTGAATATGAACCACCCTATATTTTGCTTAATTTCGAATACGATATTAAAGAGGACGAAAGAATTATATGTTGGTATTGAAAATCTGCCGAAATCTCTTTTTCTACAAAATTATTTGACCAGTTTATGCATTTAAAATCATGATGCATTTTTATAGCAGTCATTGTAAACCAAAATATGTGCCGTTTTCTGTATTGTTTCCTATTTTGAGAAATTGTCAAATCTGTCTTCCATTTATTTTTAAAACAATAAAAAAAACAAGGTATCAAATGGTAATAAAAGTTACTACATCCTCTATGAACAGTTGCAAGTGATTACTATTAAATAAACGTAGTTTCAAATTGGAGGTCTCAATAATATGTTTAAAAAAAGGCGACAATGAAATTATTGTACACTAATAAGTAGTATAACAATTTAATTTAATATCTTCTACTTAAAAAATTTGAACAAATTTGCGCTCTTGGATAATTTTAAATCCTATATTTTAATGAGGAAACATTAACATTTTATATTCAAATAGTAAGGGTGAATTCACATTAAATAAATAATGATTTATTCTCAAAAATTAAATTGGAGAGAATAAGATTAGAAATATCTGAACATAAATCTTTTTAACTATACTTATTATGATTTGAACAATCGCATATATTGTACTAAACACTGTTTGCGCCATTTAATTTTTGACCCATTCATGCAAGCAAAAGTGTATAAATAGTTTATTTCAGTTTGGAATGTTAATTGTGGGAGGTGATGTCGACTCAGAATAGAACTCGGGACCTTTGGGTCTGAAGCCTAATAACATAACCACAGGACAAAAGCAATTGCTCATTCCCGTAGATGTTAACTGGCTTATTAAGATATCACCACATAATTATAAATTTATCATTGAAATTTGATTATTAAAAAAAATCCCAAAAATGTTGCCTTGCATTCCTTTTCTAAATGAATGTGAGTGTCACGAATTTTTTGATTAGCTTCCTCTGAACATATATAAAATCTGCTAGTTTTAATAACCATGTATAAATGAATATACAAAAATTTATAATGAAATATTCAAATTTATTTACAGAGCAACTATTTAATTCATTTTCAATGAATTTTTCTATTTAAAGCGTAATTGAAGAAGATAATGATGCTTAAATAATGTTTTATTTTAATATTTCCCGTCATAGATGGAAACTCGACGATTAATATCAAATTCATTTTATTTTCCCTTGTATTATGTACTATTTGAATGAGATTATATCTTGAAAATTGCGAATAAATTCTTTCGTCTTACATCGGCAACTATATTCACTTAAGTTATGAAATGCTTCTATATGAAATTTCCTCAAAATTCGTACTTTTCGTTCTTTTTTCAAACCTTACGATCATTAAATAATTCTTTAAAAACGGAATTAAACACGCTTTTATCCTTTTTTCACCAATTCTATGAACCAAAAATAGATAAAAATGGATCTTAAAAAAACCCTTTAACCCTTTTTTATTTCAGAGAAAAAGGTATTTTGATATTTTTCTTCACACGAAAGATCTTAACGAGCTTTTAATAAAGTATACAAACCCCCGCCCCAGGTTTAAGGAGTTGCAGTGGAAAAAATAAAATGTTAATGCGTTTATGTCAAAGTTAATGTGATGAGGGAAAGAATAAATAATTCTACATCCCCGACATCGTTTTCATTTACTCGATTAATGATGATGAATGATGAAAGATGATTAAAAAAATTGTATTATTCCTCAGTTTCTATTTCTATTTAAAGTCAAAGATTGTTCAAGTTGACGGTATGAATACTAAAGTGTATACCAAAATTAATGCAAGATTTGAAATTGCCATAAAGGGTTTACAATCCTATAAAAAAGCAATTCGAGCGCTTGTAGTTTAGGTTAAGTACAGATGGTATGTTACAAGTCGGAACAACGTGTAAATGCAATATTTAAACGAAATAAAAAACACGATATTTTTTCCCTTTAAATTGATATATTTTTATTGAATCGTAAATTGCACATGATAGCGTTGTATAAGGAATAACACAGAAGGAAAATGATGGCACCTATTCACTCCTTTTTCGAAATTTTCCATGATCATTTGCATATGACTGAATTTCGTTGAATTTCCTCCTTCAATGAACATGTATTTGTGGGCTCGTTAGCATAAACCTTTGATTTCAAATAGTTCCATGAAAATCCAACGGTGTTAACTCACAAGATCTACAGGGTCACTCAAATTTTCAAACTGTTGCCATTTGGCTTTTAATAATTTTAAAATATTGTTCAACAAAGAAAACACGTTGTTGTATCGTGTAACAATCCATTCATTTTTACAAACCCTAAGCTCTGTCGATTTTTTTAATAAAGCTCCCAACACTCTACTGCATGAATCGTGCCAAATTCAAATCTTGCGTTAATTTTGGCGATACCCTTTACTAGTAATCAATCACGATAAAACAATGTGTTTCTAAATTCCAAAAAAAAATGTCATGGCATTAAAAAAAACGTTCATTTTAGATACAAAAATTCAATGCAATGTTCATGTCTCTTTGTTTATAGTGGAATAATAAGGGCAGGTTTCTTAAACTGCGCCTCATAATAATCAAATGGCCTCCCATCTATTATTCAGCTATCTTAAATTAGTTATATTCAATATTATCTTTTATATCCCTAAATACTTAAAAATCAAAGAAATGCAATTGTATAAAGAAGATAATGGTAAATTATTATCATTAAATAAATAATAATTACGAAACGCATTGAAATTTGGTCGTTCAACTTGGTCTCAATCCATTGTCTTCAATTAAAAATTATACAGTTGTTTTTTTTTCCTTTCTTTCTTTTTGTTAGAATTTCAGGTTTAAAATTTATTCTAGACCTTTGGGAGTTTAAAACAATTAAGTTTGAAATTCTCGAAACTTTTCCAAATCTATTCTCTATCTAAAAAAAAATTATGATAATTTCTCCTACCACTAATAAGTTGTAATTCCATTGTTTTTCCATATTGTGCAGAAAGCCGTTCTTTTAAATTTTCAGCCAGTAGTTATTTTTTGGTTTTTATTCGTATAATAAGTGTGAAGAAAAACGAACGCCTGTTTTCTATTGAGACGAAGTCACCTTAACGAGCAATTATGATCTACCGAGAAATAACGAACACGGATCTCATAAGACGAAACGGATTGAAACGTGGTCGTTCAACTTAAATCTTCGAAACGTTATGAACAGTGAAATTGGTGTGTGAACAAATAAATAATACTATTAAGCGGAAGCTGGCATGACAATAATAATTCGTTCAGTGACCTTTTTTTTAAATATGACCGAGAAGGTTAAAATTAGTAAAATAATAATAAAATTGGAATTTAAAGTGTAATGACAGATTTTAAATATAATTATATTTATATGAGCTATTTTCATAAAAAGCCAAAACAAAGGGAAGGGAGGGAGTTCAGCTTCCTTATATCATGAGATATATAAAGGGAGTACGAAGAAATAAATGGATTATGGTATCTAGATATTCTAGTTATTCTGTATATTAGATATATACAGCATTGCCTACCAAATGCTGTATATCTATACTAATATTATAAATGTGAAAGTTTGAATGTTTGTTACACAATCACGCCAAAACAGCTGAAAGGAATTGGATGAAATTTAGCACAAAGATAGATTATAGTCAGGAATAGAACATACGCTACTTTTTATTCCGGTTAATTAAGTGGTTAATTTTTTATTAATTAAAATACTTAAAAATTAACTTTCGTGCCAAAAAGTTGTGGCCAAATCTCGACAAAATTTAAGTAAGGTTCCAGTTTTTTTTCCACAACAGAACTGAAATTAGGCTTAGCAGAATTTCGACCGATTATTTCAAACGATTCTATTTATTTTCTTTGAGTTTGATGTATTTAAAATCAAATATAATTAATTAATCGATCTTTCGCATTCATTCTGAAGTACTTTTAAATTAAAAGAAAACAGAATAAAGGAAATAACAAAATTTCTAATCTGTATTGCGTTACGACAGCTGGCGTTTGAAAGTCAAACATGTGCGTTACGCCAACTAGCGTTGAATGTTCGGGCTTGATTGTTGATAATTGCGTTTTCATTTAAATTAAAAGTTAAAAAATTATGTGTATAATACTGTTGTGGCTATCTCAATCTCATCAATAAATAAATTGGGTTTGATCCAGATTTAAATTGCTATTTTGTTTTATTTTTGGTATACAATGCAAATAAACTGTTTTTACGTTAATTGTGGGTTTTTGTAATTAAATCGTATTTATGTTATATATTTTTTGCATATGCTTATACTTTTAAATGTATCATTTTTAGATTAGGTTTAATTTTCTTTTTATTTGCCCTTATTTGATAGTTTTTCGTACATATACATCAAAATTTCCACGCGAACAGAGTCGAGGATAATAGCTAGTATCTACTAGATCAAAGAGCTTAACATTCAGCTTAATAAATATCTATAAATGGCGTATTTTGGAGTGAAGAAAGATATTTGTAACTGTATTTCACATTTTAAATACATGATGGAAACGAAAAAAAATAATAATAACATAATGGCCTGGAGCTATTTATTGCTGTTGCAGCACCATTGCATTCATCAGAACTAGTTAATCTTTCAAACTTTTTAAGAAATTATTTTTCCTCTCCTTCAAGTTCGTTAAAAATATTGATACTAAATGTAACTTGAAAGCAGAGATTGAAAAAAAAAAAAAAAAAACAGAGAGCTAGATTTCTTTCATTTCGAAATTCGATTGGTAGCTGCCGCAGTCGACATCCGAAACCATTTTCGTGCGCTGTTTAGTGGACTTTAAAAGCGTGAGGGAAGGGGCAGAGGGAGGTTTTTCTGGGGCCAAAATGTGACGAAGAGGGTCAGCCCCCCCGACATTCCAATGCAATTTCACCCTTTTCGATCAAGAAAGGCACGTGACTGTTTTCTGGAATGACGCATCATTCGACCGACAGCCTTTTAATGAGGTCCTGACCCCTGTCGCTTGTTCCTCGAGGCAGGTGAACTCGCGTCGCTTCGAACACAATGCAACCGCTGCCTTCGCTTACCGAACGGGCTAAGTAGAAAATCATCTGTTTGCTACGCTCTGGTATAAACAAAGTTGATAGGAAATATAAAAACACTTACTGAATTAAATTTGCGAATACTTGGAAGAATTTTGAAATGTTCGTAATATTGTTGCTTGATGAAAGGTTTTGATTTGATGGGGTTTACAAGCGCAAGAACCAGTAAACTGCGCTAACTGATTAAAATGAGCAAAACACATGATAAAAAGATGCAGAATCAAACATAGAAAGGCAGGAAGCAAAGTTAAAGGATGGAAATGACAATTAAACAATTTATTTACAGGGCTGAAAAACGTTACTTTATCATTTTTCATTCGGCATTTTTTCTGATGGGAAAAAGACTTAATAATAAAAAACATAAAAAAGGCTTATTAATAAAAGGATAGAAATAAGAATTAAATTTATTTACAGGACTGAAAAACGTTACTTTTAACATTTTCTATTCAGTATTTTTTCTGATGGGGAAAACATAAGTGACTCTTACTATGTAATCACAACATCATATAAACGTTTCAGACAACTTCATTGAACTTTTTACAGTAGCAATTAATGTAACATTTCTCTGAACTGATTAATGAAGCTGCAAAATATTATAAAAATTTTCTAATTGCGGGTTTGCTGTTGTACAAGATTCTTCGTTCAGTCAGAGGAAAGAATATGTAAAAGAAGATAATATATTAAAAACAAGTATCAAACAAAAATTAATTGAAGGTTAAAATAGACTGGATAATAGCAATGACATGCTTGTGAACACGGATGTTCGTATCTTCCAAAACTATTAATTTCCAAAAATAGCTTTTAACATTATCTTAAGTTTATATATATAAATATATAAATTTTTAAAAACCTACCGTTTTAATGATATCAATTGCATTTCCATAAAATTCTTTTCTTCATTGTTTACAGCTTTTTTATTTAAATGATATGGTGAAATTCAAATTTAACAATCAAAGGACTCAATCGTGTTTTTTTTTATTAATTTTGAATTTAAGATTAAAAATAGCCGTTTTTGACAAAGTAGGAGTTTCATCTCCGCTTTTAGTTTTTACCATAAACAATTTTTAAATTACACCCCAATAATGTAATGATGTAATGATTCAATCAAATTCAGACTTTTCAGTCGTATCAAAAAACAGTTCGATTTTTTTTCCCTGTATCTCACATTAAATCGGTTCATTATCTATTAGGTTGGTGCGTATGAAATGTCGGATTCTTAAGTGATTGTATAAAACTGCATATCTTTCTTCAAAAGCTGTTTATTCAATCAAAGTATGCTCCATTCGCTTCAATACACTTCTCCCAACGAGATTTTAAAGCGTAGATGCCTGTCTTAAAAAAATTTTGGTCTTTAGAATTAATAAACTCTGATATCGAGTTTTTTAGACTGTCTTCATTTTCATAGTGTTTGCCCCTTAAAAACAGCTCTAAATGCTTGAAAAAATGAAAATCGGTCGGCGAGAGATCCGGTGAATAGGGTGGATGCTGCAAAACTTCATATTCCAGTTCGTTCCAGCTTATTTCGCTCTGTCAGTGCGTGCGGTACCCACTTGTCCATCTTCTTAACCTTGCCAATCTCAGAAAGGTGTCTCAATATCGTTGTATGGTCAACTTTCATCCTGATAGCAAGTTCCCTCGTGGATACGGCTGGATCCGCTTCCACTAGAGCCTTCAGGTCATCATTCTTCACAGACGTTTTGGGTCTTCCGCGCGGCTCATTTTGCAGTGAAAAATCGCCAGTCCGAAATTTTTCGAACCAACGCTGCACTTTCCGATCGTTAACCGTATTCTCCCCAAACGCTTGGTTTATGTTGCGTGCAGCTTTTGCAGCACTATTACCAAGCTTGTACTCATATAAGAAAATGACGCGAATGTCGGCAGAATTCATATCGGCAATAAACTCAAAAGAAATAACAAAAGGGAAGACCTTCGAGAAAACCTATTTTGCTGAAATGAGTCTCTGGCAATGGACAATATGACTATGAATGAGGTTATGCCAAAGACAAAAGTATAACGAAAACAGGGAGACAAACGTCCGCATGTAAAGAGAATCCGACATTTCATACGCACCAACCTAATAAAATGCTAATAATCTGAACTTACAAGTTGGTCGCCAAAAGTGCCTAGTTAAATATAATTATTTAAAAAATTTTAATCAGAATGTTTTTACTGAATACTTTTTAACAACTAATATAAAAACGTATGGAATATTATTTGAAAACTGGACAAGGGATCATGACATTGTAATAAAATTTCGCTCGTCTATTTGGCCATCAGTAAAAAAAAAAAAAAAAAAAAAAATTTTTTTATTAATAAGGAGCCTTAAAATATTAACGTTTCGCAATCAATTTCAAATCATTGATATTTATCGTGAAGTCAATTGATTTATTTATTTTTGAAATAAATACATAAAAATTTGATTTGAATATCTAAAGCTGGATATTTTGAAATGTTTTTAAAATCAACTTGATTTCAAATCCAAGTGGCATAATGCATCTGGTATTTTTTTTCCTTCTGAATTTTAACAGCCATGATCTCAAGTGATTTGAACCCAATCTCCATGTGTTTCATGTTGTGACAAACAACAAGTCAGATGAAAGGAATCTTATAAATGTTGAAGTTGTTGAAGAAGGTGAAACGCGTACGAGATCTGGGTTGTTTTGCAGTAACAAAATATGGTCAAGTATTTTGCATAATTATTGTTTTTCTTTACTATTCTTTCAAAGTGAACTATATTTTAACTTATTGTTAATGAATCGTTTTAAAGAAAAACTTGATTCAATCTTTATGACTTTCAATGCGAACTAATTCTACTAAAAGTGGACAACAAGTCTTGGACAACATCTAATATTTTGCATTTGCAATATGCATTCCATAATCGAAGGCAGAGAAAAAGCATTCGGAAAAGAATATTTCAATATCAGATGGCATACGCATTCGCTTTTGTCCTACAATTGCAGTCACCTGCAGTAAAGCATTGTGATTTCACAAAATTTCTTTTTATTATAAAATTTCCTTAATTAAGACGAGATGAGATTTAAATCTCGAAGAATTTTATTATATAAGTGGAGAATATTCAACATGCAATTTGCTGAAAAGATTAAAGTATCGGTTCTTTAAATAAAAGTTTCTTGTTTTATTTTGATATTAAATATCCTGTCAATAAAACATATTGAAGTAAAACAAAATATTATATTTCTCTCCATACTTCGAAATTTAAGGGGTAATTTATTAACAATAGTCCAAGGTCAACATTCTCTTTGCATTTTCTGTTTATACAGCTGCCTAGTGACACCTTTGTGAATATCTGAAATCAGATTTTTTTTTTCCAATCTGATATTAAATTTTTTTATTCTTTAATAGGTTTTAAACGAGAATTATTTTAATTATTCAAATACCTAACTATTAAATGGCAGCTTACACGTAAAAAAAATATAGTTTGAATTTTAAACTTATGATTTTCGAAAATTTTAAACTTTGAAAGAGTAGATAGCTTACCTACCCATCTGATTTTTTTTTTATTCCATGGAAAATACAAATTAGAATGAGTAGCATGAATATGATTTATAACCGTCGAAAAACATTAACCATTACTTTCAAGCCTTGAATTTTCCACCTCGCCTCCTTTCGTTTTGTGTGATAAACGTACAGAAGTGCACCAAATTTAGTAGAAAAAATAAGAAATACTTCTCACCTTTTACAGAGCATGCGAAATTACAGCAATCTTATCGATTACAACCGTGTGATATAAACACAGGGAGATCTGTCTTGATCAAACATCAGCACTAAAAATCCGTGTTGGTAAACAGAAGTTTAGATGCAATACTTATAAATCACTCTGCTTTTCTTCCCGTAGCTTCTGTCCTCCCCATTAATTAAAATGGGAGTAAAATAATAGTTTACTTCCATCTAAAATGATTGAAAGGCTGTTTCGACATTTTCTTACATCATCTGGGTAATAGATGAGGCATTTTATTACAGTTGTTCGCATCGAAGTGGATAATGCAGTCAGTGATGGGAAAATTAAACTAAGAAAAGGTTATAGAAGTTATTTTCAGTATCGTTGTATTCAGCTAGTTTCAGATAAATTTAATTTTTTTGCCAAATTATAATAAAATGATCAATCAACAGATATAAATTGTCTCACAAGAAAGAGACTAGATGTCATTTTATATCTTCTTTCTGAGTATGCAGTTGAATATTTAAAAAGTATATGGGTAATCAACAGAAAAGATGACAAAACAGGAAAGATTCTCTCAATTTAAAAAAAAAATACTGGTAGTCTCCTAATTAAAAATTTGTAAGTATTGTGTTAATCTTTTTTTTTAAAAAAGGGTAGTATTCGCCCAATTTAAAAAAATATTCGAAGGGAAAAATATTGTACGCATCCTCCCAATTAAAAAAATTATTGAACATATTCTCTGAATTGAAAAATATTGTACGCTCTCGCACTTAAAAAATATTGAAATAATTTTTTGAATTGAAAAATATTGTACATATTCTCCCACTTAAAAAATATTATAAAATATTCTCTGAATGGAAAAATACTGTACGCATTCTCCCAATTATATTTTTATTTTTCTCTATGCAGAAGATGCATTTAGTATTTTCCTGGAATACAAAAAGAAAGAAAAGTGAAAAAGAATATATAATAATCAATCATGAGATTCAATACATGATAATACATCAAATGAAAGGATTTTCTTCTCGATTTTCTCACGACTGAACCAACACGTGAAGTTTTGTATTTATCTTCATGATATAGTCATGAGAACTTGACTTGTTTGGGCATTCGTGATTGAGCGATTATGCTTAAAATTTATTTATAATTATATTTAATTTCCTTAGTCAAGCTTATTTTGTTTTTAAGTGTCAATATGTCCTTACGCGTAAACAGACAAAAAAATAGAATAAAACATTTAAAAAATAGAGAGAGTGAGAGAGTATAGTTGCTGTTAGTTCTAAATTAGATAAAGATCTGCATATCCATCCAATTAGTTTCAGTTTTGCATCAATGTGTTTAAATGTACACAAATATGTACACAGAAAGATCTCTCTTCAGGCAGATCTGAATCAAAATTGATGCAGATTTTTATATAAAACTACATGTTGAAATTAATTGACATTGCTCTTAACAAGGTTAAATTATCTTGATCATGTGAAATACAGATAAATAGCATTCTCTTTAACAAATATGGTTAAAATTTTGATAGAGATGCAAGTTTTTGCTATCAAGACACCATAAACCCTTTTTTTTTTTTGTTCTTTAGATTTTTCTGTTGTTGTATTTGCACATGAATGCATTTCTAAAGCAATATTTTCTCTTTATATACGAAAAGAATGTTTATTGTACCGTCATTTTTAATTAAAATAAATAGTAACGCTCATGTTAAAAGAATAATTCGATGTATAACCGGATAACTTTTCCAGCTTGCTACCTAGCGGCCTTTCGATAAAACTCCAGTATGTGCTCTGGTGGCATAAATTAAACATGATGTTTATCCACGAAAACTATACTTTTCCTTAAATGTTTGTATTAATTGTTTGTCCTATTATCGTTTTATGTGTTTTATTTCCTTTAAAAAGATTTAAATCATTTAAACTTCTTTCATTAAGAGTTTTGCTTATCCCTAGCAGCATTAGTTTTGACACCCAACGGTAACTAGTTTTGTTTATGGTTACAGAATTCTTTTTTATTTGTTAATGTGCCGTCTTTTAACAGAGTAGTCGACATCAAGGATATGTTTCTGATAACTACTTCACTTTTTGAAGAATCAAATTGGATAGGTTCATAAAAATACTGCAGCTATTTTTTTACGACCTCATTACCGAATTTATGAAAAGAATAGCGAAAAAGATGTAATAATACATTGCTTTCTTGATTTAAATGCGGATAAGAAAAGAATAGATTAAGATACTTTTTAACAGCGCTTGATAACGTCTCTAGAGATTAAGCGTAGTTTTGTTAAATTGCGAGACATAATTGTTATTCATAGAATGCAAAATTCTACTGAACAGATCAGAAAAGCTATAATTTCAAAATTTGGTATTAATAATTATTGAGAAATGTGAAGATGCGGGTGATTTTTTTAAGATTTTAATTAGAATTAGAATTATGTAAAAATAAAAATGATTTATTCCCTCCTTCAGAATTTCCAAAAATATTGTAAGATAAAAATAACAGTTTTACAAATTTTGTTTACAATGACACCAGTTTTATATCAGTGTAAATGTTTTCATTGTATTTTGACATTTTATTAAAAAGTAGTTTTAAATACAATTTGGGACAATTTTTTGTTGTTGTAATAAAATTTAAATCATCATTAATATTTCCCAGTTACATTCATATCTTTTTACCATTCTTAGTGTTAAGATATTATATTAAATGTTTATTGATTACATTAAAAATATTGCATTATTTTGCTATTCATACAAAAGTAGAATTTTCACTGCCGCTTTCATTTAGTATTTAGTACTTCTTAATATCTATTTTCAACAGTATACCTTTTAAAAATTATTTTAAATGTTTTTTTAATTATTTTGTTTAAAATTTTGTTATTTTTTCCTAGTTACATCTGAAGTAGAGCTTTTTTCAAGTGTTCAGTCCACTTGCGAATGAGATTTAATTCTCTGATATTCATCATACTTTTTCAATTTTCTTAGTGCTGGAAATGTATAAAAGTGCAAAAAATATTAACTTCTCTCTAAGGTTACATAAATTCATTCCGTTTTAGTAGAAATTACATTTGAAAAAAGCAGATAATTTACCCAAAATAGAGATATTTCTTACACTTGGCTTGATAGATATCAACACGCTCATATAATTGATTTACTAATGAGGCATTTTCAGTTTAAAAAAGAACAATTATATCAAGTATTTGCCAAAAAGATAACATTTGTGTTTTATTGTTTCATATTCATGAATACTATCTCGTTTATCAGCAAAATTAAAAGTAATGGACTTTTTTTGGGCCAATTAATTTGTGTCTACTCTGTATAATTATGGAATGTACTTTCTGCAATGAGATTTAATAGACCTAACAACTTCGAAACGAGATGTTAACCCAGCTAAATCGACTTGTACGTGGTATTTTTGAAACATTCGATGGATAAAAAAAGAATTCATCTTCGCAGGTCGATGTTAAAAGACCTCTTCTAGGAAAATTCTGCAATTTAGTGTTAAACGGATTTCCGAAGCTCGTGGATCACCAAAAAACATATTTGACCCTCTCTAATCAGATTTTTATTCTTCATAAAGTCTCCGGCAATAATTAAGATATTTCGACCCCCGCAGACCTAAGTCTTTCAGAGCCGAGGCGTAACTCATTGAGAGGGTCAAGACACCCCAATCATGGAAATGAGTTCACTTCTGACCCTCGAGTAAATTAATGAGGAATTGCCTGCAGAGAGCGTGACGCGTTGATTAATTAGTGCCATTATCATTATCCTCACAATAAAGTGCTCTGAAACCCTATTCATCACATCAATCTATGCTTAACAGCATGGAAGATTCGGTTGAAAAACACTGGCACTCGTTAAAACAAAGCTATGAATATCAAATGTCCCATCTTCCCTCTTTTTTTTATTTTTGGAATTTCAATCAGAAATGAATATTTAAACGTGCTGCAGTTGCCGGAAGCCATTTCTGCTCGCCACGATTTAAATTTCTATCTTTGGTTAAGAAAGTTGGCATCCACACCGAAAGAGATACCAGGATTGGATTTTAAAATAGAATCATCTAGAAAATGCAATGTCGAAGGTCAAAGTCAACATCAAGATGGATTAAGAATAGGATTTTCAAATTTTTCCGTTTTTTTCTTTTAGTTTAGGACGAAGTAAAACGAGGAAAGTTTATTTGACTTCTTAAGAAGATTTAAAGTTATGAATTCACTATTTATCTCTCATGTAATCGATCTCTCTTCTTGCAGCGAAATGATTCTTTCCTATTTTTATCCTTCTTTGTTTCTTTTTCTTCTTCTTTTGCTCCTCCAATTTTTGAGTTGTCCAAAAATGAATAGTTTCTTATATGTTTACAGGAAAGTAAAGTTTTCAAAAGGCAAGCTTTATTACTTTTTTCATTGTTTGTTTTTAAGAAAGTTCAAATGCCTTCCTTAAACACGTGTATACATAATGTAAAAACACCAAGGTCATGGTGATAGGAATACAATTTTGAAACTATGCATTCCGTGTTTCCAAAATGAGAAAAATACGTGCTTCAGAGCTGTAAACACCTATTTTTCTATATACTGTTATCGCTTCCTAAATCTAAGCTGAGAGATAAGTTTATATTATTGTTACTGACTGAGATTTGGAATTTTTGGAAAATATTTCGAGGCTGTGAAATTCACGTGAGAAAATGAATGAAGAAACAAGTGTCTATTTACAGTTTATTTTTTTAAAAAAACTATAATGCTAATTTTATTTATTTTTAAAAGCAGTGATAATCAATAATTAGTTATCACTGTGATATTAACTGTCAATAATTGAATCATAATTCTTTCTTTTTGCATGAATTAAGTGGAAAATGTTTTTGTATATTACTCTTTTTTCAATATTTAAATTATAATTTGCTGATCAGAAAGCTCTTTAAGTTAACAAAAATTTATCCAAATAATTTTTATTGAATCAAATCGAAAAAAAGAGAGATTTCTATCATTTCGCTGTTGAATAAGAAAGAAATTCAGTAGAGTAGTGTTACAAATGAACAAAATTTTTTATTTCATTATTTGTCGATTGCAGATTGGTTGCTTTAACTGGTGTAGTCAACTGGTGCTTGAATACTTCGTTTAAGCTGTTTTAAATGAATGGTAGAAATTTATCAAGATTGATAGCTACATATTAGTTCTAGGAAATTGATGAATCAATCAAAATTGAACGAAATCATGAAGTTTCTTTTAATGCCTGTTTAAAATACTGTTGATTTTATTAATCAATATCTTTCCAAATATAGTTATTTAGTTAATTTTTCTTTAAAACAAATAAAAAATAGTGCACATCTTCACAAATAAATTAAGAAAGTAACTTATCCACCTAATTCATCATTCATTTTAGTCAATGTAGAAGATAGGAAACAATAAAACTTTTTTTCAAATAATTTGTACTTGCGTGTCAAGCATCCGGCTCTATACAGAAATGTTTTTTATTGAATATGGATTTGAGTGGACATTCAATGAATTTCTCAGTATTTTCTTGGGAAAAAAGGCTTTTGATTTTTTAGAAATTGGTGTATGATAATAAAGTAGTTATTTAGAAAAATATTTAGAGTGTATATTAATATTTTCATCACTATAACATGTTTACATCTTCTCTAAACGTAATAAAAGAATAATAATTTGTAAATTTTTAACGTTGAGTATATGTGGGCTATTAGGAAACATTTTTCAACTATTCATGTTACCATAGAAATAGAATCTGAGCTCCTAAATATTGGGTTGTTCGGAAAGTAATTTCGTATTTTTTTGTCAAAATGAAAAGAAATTTTCGGTTAATGAATAAATTATTTATTAAATTATAAAATTGCCATTCTGGTCTAATACCTTTTGCCATATTTTTGGTAGTAACATGATTACACGCTCATAAAAGTTTTGGTCTTTGCTGTAAAAAAAACTGATCGAGATGGTTTTTGGCCTCCTCATTTGAAGGAAAAATTTTGCAAATCAGTTCTGGTACTGATGTACTGTTAACACATCTTCTCCACACATATTGGCTAATTTATTTCTGGCTTGAACAGCATTTTTACCTTTTATATAGCAAAAAAGAAAAAAATGACGAAAATGCTGTTTATTGCTCTCCATATTTAAAAGGGCACCATCCAAAAACTACTGCGAAGAATCAGCTGCACTTTTTCACACTCAAGCCTTGCTATATCAGCTCTTAAAACATAAAATGATTTTGCGGTTTAAGTATGAAATTGGGTGCGAAAAATGCAATTAAATCCTTTGTCAGGAAAAAACGAAATTACTTTCCGAACGACCCAATACAAATATAAATGTAAATTAAATGCATACGACTGACCACCGACCCGCCACGGAAGCACGCGTGTAAACCATGTAAAACTGAATGACTGGACAACCACAACAGCAACACAGGCAGGAATTGTGGTTAAATCTAGATGGCCCTCCCCTTAGGGAGTACGTCCCGTCATCGATGGGAGAGTCAGACCCCCACCTATTATTGCACCTACCGGGTTGGCGAGATTCAACCACCATACCGGAAGCATCTCATCTTCAATTACGAGGTGCAACCCGAGGGTCAAATACAAATGTAAAAATTAACTTTTTGTAATTTATTTTGTAAAAAAATGCAGACCATAATTTATAAACATTTACATGACCATTAAATGAAAACAGCTTAAAAATATACAGCAAAATATATATATATATTTTACATCTAGTTTATTTAGTTTTATGTTATCTGATGAAGATTTTAAAAATAAAAATTTAGCATTGATGCAAAAATAATAATAATAAAAGAAGTATAGAAAGAAAAAGAAAAAAAAAAGAAGAAAAGGAAAGATAACCATTATAGTGATTATAAACTTATATGCATCGGAAAGAAATAAAAATCTTGTCTAAAAAGTAAAATCTCGAATGTTATTTTATTTATCTTATATGTAGACATCTAGTAAATTTTTTTAACTCGAGGATATTTAACATCTGAATTAATTCGTAAGTTGTTTCAAACCTAACACTATAAAGTGCAGACTGTTAAAAGGATCCCAACTTTGACAGTCATTAGTTACTTTACAGCCGTTTGTTACTGTTTGGAGAAAAACTAATGATTAAAAAAAGTTTTTTTTTCCTTTCAAAATTGGAATTAAATTTCAGATTAAAAATAAACGAAATGTCAAAAATCCATTTACTCGTTAATTTCAAAGCATTCTTTTTCAGGGCTAAAAATTAAATTTTTGCAAACGTTTTTCCTCAAAACATTTTTTAAATGTATCTGCTAGCAAATTGTTCATTGTTTAGTAGCTAATTTTATACAAAAGTCCTTCGCTACGATATTAAATCATTTTCTGTATATATATTACTATTGCTGTTAATTTTTAAAGTGAAATCAAATTAACGTCAACGTTGTAAGAAATACCATAATTTCAAAACAGAACCAACTGGAAAATGTAATGTCGAAAATCAAGTGTCAACGTAAAGATGAATTAAAAGCAGAACACTCAGAATATCAGAATATTTTCTTCTTCTTCCTTTTTTTAAGACGAAATATAATTCTTAAAATGTCTTTAATCATTAAAGCTATACGTTTTTCTATATTTTAACAACCGATCAATCAATCGTTGTTCTTCATATATAGACATCCTTCAAATCTTGCTATAGTTACGTTTAATATAGACAAGACAAATAAGGACTCTGAGACTTTTAGAATATTTTTTACTTCTTTCTTCTTCAAGACGAAATATAATGATTTAAATGTGTTTAATCATTAAAACAATATATATTATATATTTTAACCTGTCAGTCGTCGTTACTGAAATCATGCTTAATATAGACAAGACAAATCAGGTCTATTGGATTTTCGTGCATCTATATTTGCAACTAGAGAATAGAATTACCTTTTCATTATCGTCTTTATAGGCTTCCGGTTAATACTAGCATGATTAAATCTTGTAGATACTTGAAAACTTCTGCTGACATGCTCTAAAATCCTTGTCCACAAACAACAAACTAACTGATTGAAAATTCCCGAAATTAGCTATCAAGCCTGAGCGATAGGCATTCCTTTGGTAATTCGAGCTATCTCTTTGGGTCCTTATCTCATCCATCGACTCAATCCAGAAGCCGAAATGACGGCTTTGAAGGCGATCGTTTAATTGTCGATCGTGCCTGCCTCCTGAAGAAAACGTGGGCAGCGTTGCGATCCTTTTCGTTGGTGCACGAAGGCCCACCTGAAGACACCGGCAGAGAACAAGAAAATTGGTGTCGGACCCTATTTGCTGGAAAGTAATAGCTACCGCGCAACACTATCACGTTCTAATGAGATGGAGAGAGATAAACATTGATTGGAAAGCTCGGCCTCGTGAGTCCTTCAGAGAAGACTGATCATTCGAACATTTCAATGGAGGTCAAGGCACTGTAACTTGTGCTGATATGATTACTCATTTCGGTAATACCTTTACTGAGGTAGCCTAAAGATTAAAAAAAAAAGAATTATTTGTACCAGAGGAATTCGTCTAGTTTTAGGATTTATGAATTTTGACCATGACCTCGAGAAGAACAGTATAAAACACAAATGGATTTACAAAACTGATTGTTCGAACATTTCAGTGGAGGTCAAGGCACTGTAATTTGTGCTGATATGACTAC
>JAPMOQ010050226.1:453610-497157 GCA_026543055.1 Argiope trifasciata
CATTTCAGTGGAGGTCAAGGCACTGTAATTTGTGCTGATATGACTACACATCTCGGTAATACATTTACTGAGGTAGCCTAAAGATTCCAAATAAAAAGAATTATTTGTACCTGAGGAATTAGACTAGTGTTAGAATTTATGAATCTGAGACTGTGACTTCGAGGATAAAAATTTATATAAATAAAAATGAATGTTTGTTTCTATGTCTCTTATGCCTTCCTAAACCGTTCATCCGATTACGATGAGACTTGGTAAGCTTATTGCTTACATCTATGAGGTGGTTATAGAGATAGTACAATTATCTAAAATTAAACAAAAAAAAAATGTGAATCTCAACCGCATCTATTTACCAAAGATTAATCTCCAAATAACTCGCAGAGGAGACACTAGATTCTGTCTAAATACTAAATCCAAGTTAAAGGTCAATATTTTGTAACTATAGTACATAAATGTCATGCAAATCATTCTCAGAGGTAACAAATTTATTACTGATTATGCGAGAAAATTGAGGGGTGACCAACTGTGGGTTTTTTAATTTAAATTAAATTTTAGCGTTTTTTTGCAGTAACTATCAAAAAAATTGTAGTACAAATAATTTTGCTTCATCTTAATTTTCAAAAATTATCTTTTCAACTATATTAACGATTTTATGGTATAAATATATTTTCCATGTTTAATCAATTTTAAAAAGAAAATATTTCAATCACATTTTCTAAAATTAAATTTGAGAATTCTGACCGAATATGAAACGAATCGCGCAGTTTAATAAATAGTTTCTTTCATTACCATTTTGAAAGAATACCAAGTTTTACAATTCTTAAAGGAATACACAGATCTAATATATAAAAATGAGTATTTGTTTGTTCTTATTTTATATACTGTCGTACCGTTCATCCTATTTCGATAAAACATTGCCAATTTATTGATTGATTGCACTTAATATTATTTTTTAGGCGGCAGCAACGCGCCGGGTATCAACTAGCATAAAATATAAATGGATTCACAAGAAATATCACACGATTTTAATTCAAATTCTTTATTTTATTTAGAGAAAAGATTTTTAAAAAATTAATATTTATCTCGATAAAATATTTCTTTTGACTTTAATAGCATTGTTAGAACTGTTCAATAATTACTCTGAATTTAATTTTTTTATAATTTATTTAATAAATCCTTTAATATTGTAATATTTTTTTTTATTTCGGAAAATAATCAGACTTTTTTAATCACAAAAATTGTATAATTAATTTTTTTACACCCCATAAAAAGGCAATAGGGGTGAAATTTAAATCATCGTGATTGATAGGCTCCTTGCATAAAAGATCAGAATGAAACTGCGGTGAAACAAATACAAATATCGCTCAGGTCGGAACATTAATTTTAAGTTTCTATTAATCTATATCTTTATCTATACTTATAATAAAGCTCAACGTGTGTGTGTGTGTGTTGGCGCTCTACAGGCCAGACCGTTGGACCTACAGCTACCTAATTTGGTACATGTATACCTTGGAGGTCCGGAATGTGCACCTCGGAGCCCTTTTTTCGAATTTTTAATTAGAATTTGAATTAATTAAAATTTAAGCGAAATTTCGAAGTTTTTCCGCTATAACTTCCGAAAATATGATCGCATAAACATGATTTTTACATCAATTTAAAGATTAAAAAATTAGCCTTCTAATGGTATCAGTGTTTTAATGTAGAACTTAAGCATCTATTTTTAACGAATTTTTAAAGAAATATTTTAATCATGTTTTTTTAGCACGTGACTGCATAAAATAAAAGAATGCCGGAAGTTCAAATAAAAAAACAATTATCATTGCAAAATAAATCTAAAGAAATGCAACTTTCAGCACGTGACTGGATAAAATAAAAGAAATATAAAATGTGATATTTTCTTTAAAAAATAAATGCAAAGCAAAGGTTTCTACAATCGTTTGCAATATCTATATCATTAACTCAATAAATCTTTATTTACGGTAAACCTGATTGAATTCAGACAGGATATGCATTGAAATCCCAACTTAATGGCATATTTATGTAATCGTTAGCAATATCTGTATCATTAATTTAATACTTTTTTTCCCTTTCTCGCTTTCTTTAAAAAAATATATTTAATATTTTGACAACATCACCGAATTTTTTTTTATATTTTGGAAGCATAACCGATGGTTAAAACTGACTGATTTAGAAAATTAAAGAATATTAATAAAAAAAGGTGTACTTTTAGAACTTTTCGTCCATCATCTTAAAGAAAATATTAATTCAGGTCACTGCCCGGAATTACTTCAAGGCTAATGAATATGTGATTTAATTGAAAATTTTAGAACGCTTTACTCATGGCGAACCAGCTGGTCGCCAAAGGCGGCTAGTATTTAGCAATAAGTAGCCTGGCTACGACTTCATCCAATTATTCTTGACGTATACCAAGAAGAGCCTTTATAAAAATCTCTTATCTTTCTCCCTACAGTAATAATAAATCTTTGTAAAAAACAAATTTATTTATCCAGTTTGAAAATATGTAATCAATGCAAAGTAGTTCAAAACTTCCCTCATGTTTTATGAATGAATAACTATAATACTCGATCGTAAGCTATTTGAGAAATTATGAATTAGATTTCCAGACAAGCAATTATTATTTTTTGTATTTTTACAATCATGCCAAACAATTTAATTGTAATTTTTATTCAATTGTATTTTCGCATCTGGTTAAAGATGTAGTAAAGATCTGAAGTGAAATTGTACATGAAAAAATGTAGTTAAGATCTAGTTACAGATCTGAATTAAAATTGCAGTGACAAAATAAAATTCTTCTTATAAGTACAGATATTTTCATGTTTGAAATGTATTCGAAAAAATAAACTTTAACGAATAATTTTGGGATGAATATTTTTTTTATTTTCTTCAGAATACATAATCATTAAAAACTATTTAAAAGTTAAAGATATTTAACCATACAAATAGCATGCCTCTTTTTACTTTGATCGAAATATTGGGTTAAATATTTCTGTCAAAGTAAAGGAAACTTCCGTCGGATACTGTATTGCAATGGTATTGTTATTAAAAGAAGAATATGACAGGAATAATAATGAAATACTGTTCTATAGTTAATGAATTAAGGTAATACAGGGTTAAATCTTATATGTATGAACTTATTCCGTACTTCACTGCAAAATTTAAAAAAAAAATCTTTCTTGAAAAAAATATATATATTTTTTTGGATTTACAGTTCTCTAGTATTCTAAAATATTTTATTTTAATGGAAAAAATAAATACATTTAGGAAGAAGCTACTAAACTAATATATTTAAAGAGATAATTCTGATATTTTCAGATGATACACAAATAATTTTTGCGTTTTAACAATTTCAGAAGTTATAGTGGTAGAATATCAATATTAATTTTTAACTAATTAAAATTTTAATTACAATTTTATAAAAATCGTTTTTATATGCACATTATCATCCTTCAAAGTATATATGTGCTATACATGATAACTTTATGTCAAACAGTCTGAAAGTTCGAGATCTAAAACACAAACACGCACTTATATATCTCTCGAACATGCGTTTGTCAAATTAGGAGTATGATATTTTATTAAAATGATATCCTCAAAAATTATTGTAGTTTTTAATCGATGATTCTTGAATACTACACTCATATAGCTTATCAGAACTCAATGAAATGGAGAAATATTTTTTGCTTGCACATGATGCTATAAAATTGATATAAATATATTAGTTAAATTTCTCACAGATACAGCTTTTGATAACAGAGGGATTTTAGATAACTTTTCCTTCATTCTTCTTTATCTAGAAGTCTATGAAGCAATAATATCTGTACTGTTTCTCTGAATGAAATTAATTTACTTTATTACTGGCAAATTCTTTAATTTCTCTTCCATTTAAAAATATTATTTATTTTAGGTGTATCCTACTTCAATTTATGCTATATTATACAAATGTTTTGTTTGTTTTATTGTATTCTAATTTTGGATATCGCCTTCCATTTGAAACAACAAAAATCTTTTGAATTATAGAGTTTATAAGAACATAGTACTAAATTATCAAATTATAGAATAAAGATTATTTTTAATTAATTTCAAAAAGGAGTGTAAAAGCCATGTCTATGCCCAAATTTTGATAAATCAATCATAACTAAACCAATATGCTTGCTTTAGTTCTTTTTTCAATCATGAGAGAACTTGATATTTTGGTTTGAGGTTTTTGAAGCCTCAAAATGCGTTGGTAATAACAAAGTAAAACTCGAAATTGTTTAGGCAATGAATATAGCTTTTATGAAAGTGTTGCCATCACAATGGCAGAAATTAAAATTAAAAAATAAATCACCTATTATTGGAAATTAAATATATAAAAGTGTAATTTTCTGCACGTGTCTGTAGGAAGAGAAAAAAAATTTGAAATACAATGTTCTCAAAAAAAAAAAATGATGAAACGTTTTCTATAATCTTTTATAATATACTTATATAAAGATTTAAAATTTTCAAAACACTTGATAGGTTATAAAACATTGAAGACTCACTGAAAATTTTCTGAAATTTCTCAGTGAAGTGGAGAAAAAGAAATGAAATTAATTTTCCTTCGTTTTATATACCATATTTTGATAGAGTAAATATTCTTTCACGAGGCTCATCGCAATTAAAACTTCTGTAGAGATTTCTACATGTCAATCACAAGTAAGGTAAATCACAGAGATCTTCTAAAAAAGAATTTTCTTAATGGACATTTTTCTAGACAATTAAGCAATTTTACAAAGCTCCTCTTTAATTAATTAAGTACATAACGTGGAATTTGATCAGGATATAAAAGAATATTTTTAGAATGAAGTTACTATGGGCTAAATTAAGATAAAAGTATAGAAATTAATTTGAATATAAGTTAGATGTTAAAATATCATTAAATATATTTATAATAAAAGCTTAATGTGTGCATGTGCGTTGGCGCTCTACAGGACAGATAGGCTACTGTTTAATCTACAGTAACCAAATTTGGCACTTGCATATCTTGGAGGTCGAAAATGAGCATCTTGGAGATATTTTTTAAATCTTTCATTAGAATTTCAATTAATAAAAACTAAGCGAAATTTCGAGATCTTTTCGCTATAATTTCAGAAAATATTGCAGCTCAAAGTTGATTTTGACATTGTATTGAAGTTGCAAATTGATATTTTTTATGATACTTTTGTTTTAACCCATAAATTAAATTTCTATTTAAATGAATTTTTAAAAAATGCTCTAATTATATTTTTCATCATTTATGCTCTACAAAATAAAAATAAAATTTAATGTGCACGAACACATTACTTGTGAATTGAAAAAAAATAGCTTTTATCAATATAGAGCCCTTATATTGACAAAAGCTGAAATTAAAAAATAATTAGTTAAATATTGCTGCAAATAAAAGCTAGAAAAATTTTCAATATGAAATAGAATAAATCTGAAATGTGATATTTTTAATAGAAATTAATAATTTCTTAAAGGTCACGCATGCGCGTATTGCGTCATATATTTTAAACTGGTTTTTCGCTTTTCAAATTTTTCTTGGCTGGAAAAAAGTTTAATTAGGATCTCTCGTCAATCTCGAAAGGATCGAATTTTTTAAAAATCAAAGCATACTCGTTAATATAACCACGTGATCAAAAACATATGCCCCCACATGATAACTTGAAATTTGCGATGGGAGATTTCATTTTTCATTTTATTTCATTTTAATTTATTTCTTTTAATCCGAAAGAAACATTTATATAAAAATTACACTTAACTGAAGGAAAAGTTTTGAAATCTTCTTTCTAAATTTCCGAAATTGGAAGAGGGGATGCAATATTTTCTTTTTACTTCGAGCTAATAATTTTTTACTGTTGTTAATAGAGTTTGAGCTTGTTTTAGCAAAATATTTCAAGACAAAAGGTCAACCAGAATAATTTAATTAAAACTTTATTAAGAAGTTGGGAAAAAAACGATATCGAAAAATTAGTAAGCAAGTAACTCTTAAATTATTATCTAGAAGAAAAAAACTAATATCTCTCTCTAAAAGAAGCTATTTTTTTCTTCTTGTTTTCAAAAAAAGATTAAGCGTGCGATCGTTATCACGCATCGAAAAGTAATGTGAAGTCCTTCGTGTGTATACAACCAATGATATATCTCCATCCAATGAAACAATAGACAGAAGTATGATAACTTTGGTAGAAGAACTTTGTGAAACTTGTTCTACAGCAAAGGGTGACATCTTGTCCACGACGATAAACTTAAGTGTGGCAATCTATTAGACTGTGGTATGGACCAGCAGAAAATACATTGTTTTCAGACCACCAGTCTTTTCAACTGACCTCAGGCTGACTGGCACGAGACAGCAATTTCGCTGCTGGATTGACTTGGTGTCAGCCGAAGGCCCGTGAACTCTTCGGTTGTTGGAATTGAGATCCTAGAAATTTGACGTTTGGAGATAAAAGGAGACGATTAGAAAGAGAAGTTGAGGTGATTTATCACCTTTCAAAAATCTCCTGCCGTTTTTTGAAAAGAAAGAATAAAAGAAAATTGCTGAATTTTAAGTGGAAAAGAATAATTATGACGTCTTCGTCTCGTTTCGAAATAAATTACTCACTTTTCTCAAAAAATTAAGAAATCGTCAGTTTGAAAAAAAAAGTTTCGAACTTTAATGAGTAATGGAATAATTCTTCTCTTGTTCAAGAAAAGTTTGACCAAAAAGAAAAAGAAATAAAGAAATAAGTAGAAGTTTGGTGAGAATCATGACATTCTTGGCAACATGCCGTTAAGGAAAGAATTTTAAAATATGATGTCAAGAATATATTATTGGCAAAACCTTATATTGATTTGACTATTTTTATTTTATTTTGGAAATTTTTTAAAGCTATAAATTAGTGTGTACAAGCGGGCGCGAGCACACAAACACACACACACACAAATGCATTAAATGTATCACGCCGTTTGGGTATAAATTTTATAATTAAAATTCAAAATCAGACATATAATTGAAAAATCTTCTATTTCATTTTAAAGTTTCGTAAAAATTATTTTATGTAATAATATAATCTAAATTTATTGAAGAAAAAGTTTAAATTTCATCTAAAGTTCGTTAAATTACCCAGACGTCCAAGATGAGAAAAATCAAAAATTTTACAAACGTCCGAGTCAAATTTTTAAATAAATAACTTTAAAAAAAATTTTGAAAATTCTTTCTTAGATACAAGAAGTAACTACTTTTCATTTTTATTGCTCTAGATCCAATGGCTTATCCCTTAATACAGTTTTGAAAGCTTTTTTAAACGTGTATGTCATAATCTAGAAAGACTGTTTCAGTCCATAAACTTATAATGTTAATGTGATAATTTTTTGAATCCTTTTTCCAATTATTTCAGAAAATAATTGGAAAAATGGTTCGAAAAAATGGCGTTATTTGGAATGATAACTAATGGGGGGGTTGTATTGTTATGGATATGTTTAAGGATATAATGGTTGATGAAAATGTAATAAGTCTTTTGCTCAGTTATGGTTATATGTTTAGACATTTTCTTTCGAGTCGATAAGTATTAATTCTGATGAAATATGATTCAAGTGATGAAAGGAAACTCGAATTGACTCAGAAAATATGCTCCATTTGGCCTGGAATGGTTGACTTCCTTTAGCAATCAACACTGCAACTCAAGTCCATCTCAAAAATAGATCAGATGTAATCACACAATGTATCACCAATACATTTATACTTAATATAAAATGAAGTCTCTTGAAAGCCTTGGTATATTGGAACCCTAAAACTCGAGAAATAGTTAACGGAAAT
The DNA here is from genome assembly GCA_026543055.1 of Argiope trifasciata. Lineage (NCBI taxonomy): Eukaryota > Metazoa > Arthropoda > Arachnida > Araneae > Araneidae > Argiope > Argiope trifasciata. The sequence goes on from JAPMOQ010050226.1 coordinate 461,421, forward strand.
CGGAGATAATTATACCATTTTGTAGAACATTTACTGGAGAAGGTTTTAGTACATTAAAGTCATATCAATATAAAAAAGGGAATTTTACAATTATGATTTTTATTATTCTGCGTATGCGCGAAAATTTCAAACTGTGCATGCGTAAATAGTGAGAGTTGTGGGGTATGCCTGTGTGATACATTTATTTGTTTACGCGTGATTTTAAACAGCCATTTAATTCTCATTATGCCCAAAAGAAGGAAATCTAATCTTGGCCTGAACACATTAAATGCCAAAATGTTTCTTTTGTTGCGCGATAAGGAATATGAAAAGGAAAGAAACGTTCAGTTAGCGAATATTAGAAAAAGAATGTTCCCATTTAGGGAAGGAGAGTCTTTGATGAGCGAAATAACCGTCTTTCTTTAAATCTCACTGCAAATGAAAAGCGGAATGGATTTCCTGAAGTGCGAAGTGATTGCCTGTCTGCTGACAGAGAAAGACAGAGAAGATGTTAAAAAACAAATATATATTTTGTAACAGCTTTCTTTTTGTGTAATATTAGTGGATTGTTTTCTCTACGGACATATATTTTTACCTTTCTGTCAGTCTAAATATTTCTGAATGAGTGCTATCAAAATTGTTTTGTAGATGCTTTTGATAATTTCTAAGTATATTTTTATGTTTGTTTGATGTTGCGTATATTGGCTGAAGGCTAGACTTGAGTTTAAAGCTAGTTTTTCTTCTTAAATGTTAAGCCACTGGCAATGCCATGTGAGTACTGAAAGTTCAATTATAATTAAAACAATTATCGCTAAATATTCATTATAAGATAAATGAATTTGCCTTTGTGGGTTTCTATAAATTTTGAAATAAATAAATAATATATTTGATTATTTTTTTTAAGCAGGCTCCTAATTTAAGACATGAAAAACAGCAAATAATCACTAAAGTTCTAATACAAAAATTAGAGATAGAATGATAGAATGCACAAAAAAAAAAGTCTGAAATTAAAATTTGTTAATTTCAATTTCTTTCTGTTAAATGTATAGCAATCAATAAAAGAGAAACAACTTTTGTAGTAACTCCCGTCACATTTACATTATTTGTCTCAAGATAAGTATATTTTTTGCACTGTGATTCCGTTTAACACACTTCCACACATAAACAAAACAAAATTAATAACCAATTATCATAACTGTGAAGTATTTTAGTTTTCAAATGTATCAAGCAATTCTGTCCATGAATGTTGTTAAAACGTATCAAATCAGTCTCTGATTAACTTAGCTTTCTGATAAATTGTATGCGGAAGCCAGTAAATAATTCACTGCACTTCATGTACTAATGAAGTAGTTTTAATTAAAACATCTAGAATTTAGCTATATACATAAAATTTCTGCTACGGCAGTGATTATTTACAAACATTCACATGTTTAAATGCATAAAATCCAACATTCACAGGAAAAAGAATTCTATAAGAACTTACAACGAACAATTCCTTTTTGTGCCGAAATTATATCTGAAAGTAAGGCAAAAGAGAAATAATGTTGCCAAAAAAGGAATTTATAATGAATTAATTATAGTTTAAAAAAGACAATAATAACATAGAGAGTTAACTTCAAATTATATAAATGTAAGGCAGCCTTAGCATTGTCTACTCTACTTTAACAAAGGCTATTATTGCAAATGATTATTCTTGGAAAAAAATGCATATAAAATATTTTAATCAGAAATATATAAAATGTATTAAGAATAACAAATTTTCAAATGCCTTTATGCGATAAAAATAAATCGTAGAAATAAAAAAAAGTTACAAATCTGTTTATTTTTTCTTTATAATAAAGAGCGAAATATGCAAGTGGAGATAAGTTCTTAACACTATCTTTAATATTTAAAAACTGTGACCTATTACACAGATTTTTATTTACAATCTCTATGATTTGTCATCACATCCAAAAACTTTCAACCCCGTAATGTTTCATAAAGACCGACCTTTTGAAACTGGTATGCAAATCAAACTAGAAACTTTTCTTGATTTTATTTAATATGTACTTTGTCATAGTCCCCACCGTCACGAGAGATTTGAAGAAACAAGAGCTGACATTAGAGCCTATTTCCTGTTTCTGGCGACCGCCTTGCACAACCTTTGGAGTGCAAAGGTCGAAGGCGCAGCCATCTGAGAAAATATCACCACTAAATGCGCCAAAAAGAAATGGCATCTTGCTGGATTTTTTCAACAGTGTGCTTTTTTGGAGACCCGGGTCCTTTAGATGCGTTTAATGTACCTTAAAATGCGAACGACCAGCATTATTTAACGAGGGATAATAACAGGTGTTCTCTAAGTGATCCAGGCGCAGGTTAAATTGAGGAATCTTGTTTTGTGGTTTATTGTACATGCGTCATGAGGAAATGAGGATGTCGGAAGACGTTTCGTATGTATTGTGTTAAAAATTGTGGTGTTGAATAATTATCAAAAAATGTTCGAATGCTTTTCGACATTCTGTAATTCTTTAAAATAGATTTGAATAGCGATTGTCTACTGATTAGAAATATGAAGATATTTAAATTTTATTATAAGCTAAAAAAATTTCGTTGTTACTGGTTTCTACTATTATTGTTTGCAAGAATTTTTAAATGTGTGGAAACATTTTTAATTCGTTAAAAAATAGCTGAATTCATTGACTGTCTTTTTCTATGATTTAAGCAGAGATTGAATCTAAATTTGACTTGCACTACGGAGAGGGTCAACATTGCCATTTCTGTCATTTGCCGACATTGATTTCAAATAATTTACAAATTGGTCAATGAAATAATTATTCACTAAAATTATTTTTAAGTTAAAAATAGAAAAAAAAAATATAAATAAATTTTAAACACATAATCAACACTTTTTTTATTTATTAATTTTAATCAAAATAAATTTTAAAAAATTAAAACATAAATTGAAAATTAGTTAAATAATATCCGGCATTCCTTTTTGAAAAATTTATTGAACTTTCGTTGAAAAAATAAAATGCATTCTTAACAGAAAAATTAAGTTTTCACATGTTTCATTAGAAAAGGATTTCAGCAGAAAAATGGGTTTATGAATTTCATATATTATTAAACTGAATAAAATAGAGAAAATAATATTGAATATAGAAAATGGGGATGAAATCATGTTTAAAAGTATTTTAAGACTCGTAAACAGGAATTAAAATATCAATTTTTTAAATTTATGTTCAGAGGCACTAATGCACAAAGTTATTATACGGGAGAATAATCTTTAAAAAAATGATGCATTTTATCGAAAATGTTAAAGATCTATTTATTTATAACACAAAATTTAAAGATTTATGTGTTCTGTAATATTTATTTTGCGATAAAGTGATTCGCATTTTTATATTACTTTCTTGAAATAAGGCCTTTTTTTTTCTTTTTCCAACTTCTTTTTAACTTAATTCGAATAAACTTTTTATTTAAATTGATTGAATTTTAATTTATTTGATTGAATTTTAATGTAAAAATACGATTTAATCTTATTTCTAGCATGAACATAACAAAATGTGGGAGTAATGATAAAGCTTCACGAGAAAAGTTAGAATATTGAAGAATATGTGCAAAAATTAAAATTTTGAAAACATGCAGAACTTGTAATTTAAACAATTTCCTTTCATCAAAATCCTATCCATAATTATAATTTTCTATTGCCTTATTGATGTCCTGATTTAACGATTTATTAAGAAATCAGGCCTGGTACCATAGAATAATTTTTTAAAATTATTTCAACCCTAAGATTTTTTTAAAAAATCAAATTTATTTTAATACAAGCTAATGCAATGATAGATAATAAGTCATAAAATGAAATGCGGCAATCAAAACTAATTAAACAGATGGAAATTTCAAAAATATTCAAATGATTGTAATTTTAATGTTATTGTCATTCTATTAAAAGTACACATGGTTTGCGATGTTCAAATCTGCAATTTTACAGTTACAAGAGCCGTAAAAGGTCTCATTCTTTTCAATATCGTATGTCACCGAAAAGATGTGTAGAATTTTTATGATTGCTAAATTAATTATCTATGATGTATATCAAAGTTTCACAACTGAAATCAATTGGCATCGAAAGATAATTTTTTCAGTTGTCGGAAGGAGAAACTGTTGACCGTTTTTTTCAATCAATGCTGAAAAAAGCAGATCAATGTAATAGCTTGCGCGTTGTTCCGCATACCTGCAGAAAGGAATTCCATATGAAATGAAATCTGTGGAATGCGAGAAATTCCTCTCTAACCCTAATCTTACTTCAAAGTGCATCTTAAAATGACAATCATCAAATAAGCCTTCAATTAATTGATGACTCATTATATCTAAAATACTGAATTTTATATCATTTAATCTAATGAGTTACAAAATAGTTGTTTACAAAGCGTATACATATTTGGAATACTACAAATACATAAGTTGAAGTAAACTCAGTGAGATATTATAATCTACTTATCTAATCGACGTATTCTCACTAGTCTATACTTAAGCCCATACATCATAAACATAAAGATGACCATATTAGTAATGATAAAAAGTTCTTTAAACCAAAATAATAATGAAAGAAATGACTCTTATTTTAATGCTTTTAAATTTACGGCGGGTACAAAAGCCTTTCAATAATTTTATTACGCAGAACACCCACCTTCATTTTGCTTGTCAGACTGCGTTATGAATATCTAAATCTTAAGGTTAAAAGGGTTAAAAGGATAGGGTCGACAACGTAGGAAGCATTCAGAGGTGTTATTGAGGAAAAATATTAAAATAAAAAACAAGAGATTCTTTTCAGATGATGGCGCGGTTAATTAAGAAAAGAGTTGAAAGACTTACCGAGTCTGCAATGAATGCTATGGGAAAAGAAAAAGGTATTCTTTTTTTTTCAATGCAGTAAACATTTAACACTTTGCCCTTTTTGTTTATCATTAAAGAATACCGCTTTCATATTATAAAATGGTTCGAAACATGCAAAAAGTATCATGTAACCTGAATCACTGTGATTCTTTCAAAGGGTAAGCATACCAAGAGAAAAAAAAGCATTAACAAGGTTGTAATTGTGCATAAATATGCTTAATAATTATTTCGTACATTAAATGAATTTGACGTATGTCCATGTTTTTATTTTTATGTGTTTAGCTTTAGGTAAAAGTTGCTTTTATGAACGTTATATCTTTTAGCAAATTATCCATCTGATTCTTCTGAGCCATTTTGGATTCAGAAATAATTATAAACAAGCTTCAGAAACTAGCTTTCCGGCGTCCTGGCTTAGGGGTAACATGTCCTAGTTTTCTGGGTGTCCCAGGTTCGATGGTTGTTAATCTCTGTTCGATCTGTGAGTAGTGTAAAAGTGCCCCTCTATAAAAAGGGGTTATGCAAGTGAATGTGAAGCATGACGTAGTTAAGTCGTACTATTGGCCCTAGTTGACTCTACTGAAAAACAAGGGACGCTAATTTAGGCTTAAAATCGCTGACAGCGATCAACGGTCTTGTCAGTGATAAGTGCCATTGAAAACAACAAGCACATAACTTCTTACATGCTCTCTCATTAAAATATCGTTCATTTGACATCTAAAATGGTTTGATGTGCACTTTTGTGCTAATAACTAGGTATAAATAATTTGACATCAATAAAAGTCCTCTGAAAGTAATTATGACCTTTTTCAATAACAGTCATAAATGTTTTTATAATACAAATTTAAATCTGTTTTACTAAAACTTTGGCAGATTTTTATCCATTAGTGAGATTTTTACACCATCTTAAACTTTAAAAAAAATCTTAAAAGTTGTCCACTTCCTTTTTCTGAATTTTTTTTTCTCCAATTTTAATAATTTCCTGAAAAGATGTTTTTAATTTTATACCTTTACCACATAAAAAGATAAAACAAAATTTCTTACGTTTTTATACTCTTTTTCTTAAGTCTAAATTTTGAATCGTATTCATTTTATGAATTTCTTAAATATAAATAATTACTTTATATTGTGCTTATTTTGAAACGGTTTGATTCTTTTAGTATCGGTTTTTTTTCATAATTTATCTATTTTAAATGTAATTTTGTAATATATTTTTATTGTGTAGTAAAATAAATTAAAATGTTTAAATTATTCAAAGCATTTTAATTTCACTTTCATAGATGGCAATTAGATATATCTATAACAGTTCCCCCATAGCCTTAACTTTCGTCATCTATATGTTTCGAATTTTAACTCTTTATTTATAGATATATCGCTTATTTAGTTCAGTAGGAGAATGACAAGGTAAATGTTCCTCAGCTGATGATATTATTAGAAATTTTAATATTCTTAAGACATCTAATCTGTAAAAAGGAAATAAATTACATGAATTTAAATAAAATAAATAAATTTTCCGTTTGTCAGATTATTTTAAAAGTAATTGTTATTTTTAAAAAAAATTGAAAAGTTTATTTTATTTGTATTGTTGCATTTTTTGAATAATAATATTCAGAAATTATAGTAATATTTAGTGACTTTTTTGTTATTTAGACATTTAAAATCTGTTTTTTAAATCAAAATTTCTGTATAAGTTCTTTTTGGGGGGATTGCAATATTTTCTATAAGAGAAGTTAAAGCTGTGAAAATATTTGCATTATTATTATAACAGTTTAACAATATTATAAAAATAAGAGACACCCAATTAAAAGCTATCTATGATATTCTTATTTACATTACTCAAGCAATCGTAATACATAAAAATTCATATTATTTTCGGAGCAAATAATAATGAATTATTACAAATGAATAATTGCAGATGTTTTTTTAAAATTATTTTTTAGAAATGAAATAAATTTCCAAATGTACTATATGAATACAATAATGTTTCCATGTAATATAATCGATACTGACTAATATTCTTCTTAGAAACAATTTGATATATCAAACGACATCTGTCTTATCATTTCATATCAACAAACCTGCCACACACAAAGAAAAATGTAAAACGCAATTACTGTCAACATCTGAAGTTCCCAGTTGCTTTATAATTACATTGTGAAAGAAGATATTGTCATTTTTCATATAAATGAAAGCATAAATATAGCCCAATATGAACAAAATAATTATTTTCACTTTTTCTATTATTTTTACCATACCAAATTAAAAAACAACAACTATATCATCACTTAGGTCACATAAAGTCCAATAAAGGCATAGTATTTACATGCTAAAATTATTTTCTAAAAAAAATTTTTTTTAAGTGGGAAATAGCGAACTGTATTAGCTTAATCAAAAGTAAAGAATGAATATGCATGTTCTTGTCTTCAACTCATGATATAACATTTTATTATATATATATATATATATATATATAATGATAAAATTTAATATAATATAAAATGCAAATAATTAAAATTTTTCATATAATGAAATGGAGCATGAATATTATAATTTAAATTATTTTTTTTTCAATACAAAATTTTTTATGACATATAATAATGCATCCAACTATCTTTCCATTAAATATAAAAGCACACGCGATGATATTGATTGATTATGAATTTAAAATTAGATTATTCATTACAGTTATGAATAATAATTGATGAATGAGCATGATTGGCACTAACAGGAATTGATTTTATCATGATTAAAAGACAATTATTGATGTGTCTACAAGGAAAATTTATCAGGATTTTAATCTGCCAACACTTCCCATTATATAAAAATAAAATTTTCTGGACATTTTTGTTTCTTCCAAATCTGATTTTAAACGAAAGAAGGAAAATTTCTAACAAAACAAATTCAGTTAATTTTGCAACATCGCGTACTCATTTATTTATGTAAGCATTCCTTTTTTATTCGCTTTATAATTGATAGAGATAGGCAAGATGTATGTCTGAACTTTTTCTGTTAAGACCGGATACATATGCAGCATTTGTAACCAGAATGATGTTAAGGAGCTCTCCTCATGTTTAATTTTCAAAAATCTAGCTGAAGCCAATATGAAAAACTGCTCTTCTTCTGCATGCGTCAAATCTTCTGGCATGGATGTTGTGTTAATGTCAAACAGATCTCTTATCCATTCAATATTTTTGTTTAAATCAGGGAAGTAGTTTTCCAAGTTTACTTGCTAACTCTCCAAATTCTGTGTTATGCATCTCAGAGCATGCATTTTGGGAGTTAATTTTCGCTTCAGTTGTACCCTTATCATACTCTTATTGTACTTCTGGAGGGTACACGACCATACTTTAGGAAACACTGTCTTATAATAACGGATATTTTTCATTTCTCGGCCAGCAATCGTGTGATAACTAATCAATAAATGTATTATTTTATGCATTGATTTTAAAATAGTAATACTAGATTGTCCAGCGATATCAAATGAAGAAAACATGTGAAACAACATCAAAATTTGAAAATAAAACCTGATCAAGAAGCTGCTAAGTAGGTGGGAAAATGTAAAAAATTCGATTCAATATTTATATAATGGAGACAAAAGCAAAAAATGCTCTTTCTTTAGAGGTTTTGAGTTTAAATTCGCTAGTAGAGAGATCGGAAAATTGATTTTCTCATCATGGAAAGATTAAGCTTCCAGCATTGAAAGAATTGCCAGTGGGTTTTAAAAACTTGTTAGTTGGAGCTGATGAACATTGAATATTGTATTGGGCAACATCACAAGTGAAAACCATTAGGGAACAAAGCCGCCTTGCATATATGTAAGTATGCACACATTAAAGACATGCAGAAAGCATTGTAACCAACAAAAATTTAGAAAGGTGTCTATGGACAGATAGACACCTTTGTCTGCTGCATTGTGAAGAAACATGTTTCTAATTAGATTTATTTGTCGTTCCCTCGCCGACCATATCAAGAGTAATACCACTGGGGGTACTGGTTCAGTACTGGTTATCGTTCTCTGATCTAGGACTAAATTACGGTCTGTACATGAGTGAATGAATTGCATGAATGAATTCAATCCAATAAAGGGGGGGGGGTGACGCGTGAGTAGCTAATTCGCACTCCTGTTCCTAGATGGTGCAGAAGAACAAGAAACGCGATAAATTCAGCTTAAAATCACTCGCCGACTCTTTAGTCAACGGCTTGTCAATGACACGCCGTTGACTATTATATATTAACATTATTATTTTACGTTATTACACTATTTATACATTTGTCGTTTCATTGATAAAAGAATTTTGAAAAAAATTATATTATTAGTTGGTAACCTTTCGCCACCAAATGTTTCATCAAGAATTTTGGTTGTTTATTTTTATTCAAATTTTGCATGTATAAATTAATGTTCATGACTCTTTCTGGAAAATATGCTGAGCATTAAACTGTAAAAGAAATTAAAGCCTTGTTAGGTTAATAGGCAAATACATGCTATGTTCTTTGTATAAAAGAAAAATTCAAATTCATGAATGAAGTCACATGATATCATAGTGTATAAAAAATGTAATTGTGTGGTTTATTTTTATTCTAAATTTCGCAACAATGTAACTTCACTTTTTTACTGGAGAGATATATCAAATACTCTTTTTTCGACTGATTTTAACAATGGAAAAAAAACAAGTGATTAAATAATTAAATGTTGATGAAAAAAATCTAAACGATTTGAATTGTGAAGCCACAATACAATTTATTATTCAAAATAAGGTAAAATAATAATAATAAAAAAAAATTAAATTGCTAAAAATCAAGAAAAGTTTGTACGATTATTAAGCATAATAATTAAAAAAAAAAAACCTTTTTTAAAATTTTAGATAGTTGTTAGGAATCATCTTTTGGTGTAATATGTTGTAAAGTTATCAAGGATCTCAAAATGTCACTAAATTTTAGTTACATTTGGTGAGGGGGAGATTCTAATTAAAAGGTTAAAAAAATGTTCCAAGGTACAAATTTCCACCAATGAAATTATATCAGTTTGTCCTGTAGAGTGCCAACACACGCATACATTCACCTGTATTAGAAATCAAAATTTTAAAAACTTTTAATCTTTTGATATTGTTTAGTTTTTGGTAAAAGATTCAAAACATCTAACCTTTATTCAAAAATTAACTGCTTTTGGCAATCATTTAGTTTATCGGGTATATTGATTACACTTAATTTCAATTAAATCACTTAGGCATAATTTCATCACCATGATTCTGTCCAACTGCTAAACTATAAAACCATGTTATTTTAATAGTCATACATTTTATCTCATTGCGTACGTTTTATTCGTATTGTAAAATACACAAATATTTTTTGAATTTTGAATATATATATCACATTTAGGCTGTTCACGCGCATTTCTCCATCTCGCTCAATCTCGTGACTCAATGCAATTACATGTCGCGAGCTGTATATATATTTATTACTGTGTTGTTCTATCAATTTATAATTGTGTTTTAATAAAAAATGGTTGTTTTTTAAATTGGTGTGATTTTATTTGAGGAGCATTATTTTAGAGATCCTTAATCCAATGAATGTGTTATGAGGAATATAATATGGTCCGTCGATGTGTTGAGTGAAGAAATAACATTTTGAATTAACATTTTGGTCCGTATGCGAGCCGGAGAAAGAGGTGCGACTTTTGGAATTTTGAATGGCTAGTTTGATTTTCGTTGGAATCAAAAGGATCAAGATATGCGATAAAATTTAATAAGGTGATATCTTGGAAATATTTTTTGGAGTATTGAGTTATACAATTTCGGATAAAGAGATTAAGGTGAGATATTTATAATTATTGTGATTTAATTGTGGATTATTTGTTGTTTATGTGAAATTGAATTTGAGATTTTGTGTTGATATTATATTGTGTAAGAAATAGTTGAAGTGTGTTGATATTGTTATGAGAATTTAGTTACTTTTGCTTTAGGATTAGTTATTTCTGTCAATGTAATTCGTGTGCAGTTTGGAATTTAGTTGAAAGTAGCATTGCTGATAAAGTTGGTTTCTGGTTCGTTTGGTTTCAGAACTCTTGCATCGGATTAGAATTGGTAAATCCCGTCAGTGTATTTTGTTGTGAAAAGTGTTATCTAAGTTTGGAAGTAGTGTCTGATAAGGTTTCGGTTTCATTTTTGGAATTCATAGTGTAATTGTGTTGTAGTTTCGATTCGGCAGTTTCCTTGTGATTACAAATTAGCAGTAAAAAAGATATATAATTTGTGAGAGGTTGTACGTAAAAATTATTTGCACTTATATCAACCATGCCGTTGAGTACGAAATTAAACAAAGAGGAGTTGCGGATTATCGCTGAAGAGTTAGGGCTTTCCGTTCCTGATAATGCGAAAGTAATTCAGTTGAGAGAGATGATTGAGAAAAGTGAAGTGTTTAAAACACAAACTGAAGTAGTTCAGGGTCTAGTTGATCAAGTAAGAGCCGATACTCAAGCAAAGATAGCCGATACTCAGGCAAAGATAGTGCAAGAAAAGGAAAGAATAGAAAATGAATTGAAGTTAGAACTAGAAAGGTTAAAATTGAGTCAAATAGAGAAAGAAATAGAGTTAGCCAATGTTAAAAAAGAGTCATTAAATAATACACAAAATACTGAAATCATGGATTCGAATTCATCAAGTGTTGAATTAGAAAGCTTAATAAAAAGTATTAAAACTTTAACTATCCCTGTACCATGTAAATCGGAATCCTTTAATTTATTTTTCAGTTCTTTGGAAAAAGCATTCCAAAACAAAAATGTTTCGGAAAATTTGAAAGCAGAAATTCTGTTGAATATTTTGGGTGAAAAAGTCAGTCATCTGCTAGTTTACATTAATCAAGAAGATTTAAATGATTATAATAAAATTAAAACTTTAGTTTTAAAGGAATTTGAACCCACCCCCCAGGAATGTTTAAATGACTTTAAAAAAGCTCAAAAATCCCCGTCCGAGAGTTTTGTTCAATTTGCATCCAGATTAAGTGCATCTTTTAACTACTATTGTCAGTTGCGTAAAGTGAAGGATTTCCAATCTCTATGCGAGCTTATCGTTTCTGATAGAATTTTTGAAACTCTTGATAGAGAATTAATGACTCATATTGCGGTAAAACAAGGTGAAAATTATTTTAAACCTCATGATCTCGGTCGAGAATGTGACATTTTCTTATCATCGAAAAGTAAATGTAAAAGCGAGATAAATAATAAAATCGTGGCAGGGGATACAAAAAGAATTTTGGGAAATAAATCGCAATTTCTAAATTGGCGTTCTGATAAATCCGTTTCTAAAGTGTTTGTGTCAGAAGTAAAAAATTCAAAGTGTGTTATGTGTAAGAATAGTGCTAATCATCCTCTTTATAACTGCCCCCAATTTAAGAGACTTTCTGCAAGGGAAAGAGTTGATGTAGTGAAACGGAATGCTTTGTGTTTTCGTTGTTTGTTACCTCATAAAATTCGCGATTGTCGATCTGATAGAAATTGTTTTTGTGGCAGATCTCATAATCGAATGCTCCATTTTCCGCGAGAGGAAAATAGTACTAATAATTCACAGTCTGGAAATATTTCTATTCGTCAAGCAGTTTATGACGAGGAAGTAGCGCCAAACCAAACGTTAAAGGAAACGGCGGATAATGCCCAATCAAAGATAGTTGCTACGAGTTATCAAAAGAGCCAAAATAAGAATGTCCTTCTTAGTACTGTTCGTGCCTTGGTTAGAAATAAATATTCAGAGTTTGTGGAGGTTCGATGTTTATTGGACGTAGGAAGTCAGTCTTGTTTATGTACGAAAGATTGCGCAGAAAGACTGCAGTTGAATTTGGAAAGAATAAATACTATTATTTCATGTGTGAATGACGCTACTATGGTGGTTAATAATTGTGTAAAAACTACGGTTACAAACAAGGACAGGAGCTTTGAGCGAGAATTGTCGATGTTAGTAGTAAACAAAATTACTGATGTTACCCCGAACAAGGTCATTGATTTAAATATGGAAGTATTAAGGTTTCCATCACTGGCTGATCCTAGTTTTAATATCCCAGGAAAGATAGACTTACTTTTAGGAGCTGAAGTATTTTATGAATTATTGAGACCTGGACAATTTCGAGATGTGAATTCATCATTGCTGTTTCAGAATACAGTTTTCGGTTATGTTGCCAGTGGTAGTGTAGATGAAGTGAGGGAGAACAAAGTTCATTGTGGGTTGATTTTAGATGTTGATTTGAATCGTACTATGAGAAAATTCTGTGAAGTTGAAAATGTGGATAATGAGGTCACTAAGAGTCAGGAGGCCTTGTTGTGCGAAGAACATTTTGTAAAAACCCATAGCAGGAATGAGGAGGGTCGATATGTGCTTACAATGCCTTTGAAGGAGGACCCGTCTTGCTTGGGACATTCAAAGGCCATTGCGGTAAAAAGACTTAACTCGTTGTGGAATCGTCTGGCGAGGGATTCAGAGTATTTGTCATTATATTCAGATTTTATGAGAGATTATGAGGAGTTGAGTCACATGGAGAAGGTTAATGAGACAACTGAACCATCTTCCTCTTATTATATACCACACCATAGAATCTTTCATCCAGAGAAGTCGACGACTCAAGAAATGACTAGTATTAACCAGTGGCATCATGTATCCTCGGAGCAAAATCCAGCTGACATCTTATCACGAGGAATAGACCCAGAAAAACTTATGACTTGTGACTTATGGTGGAATGCACCAGAATTTCTTGATGATAATAGCTATCCTAATCAACCAGTTCCTGCATCAGAAGCTGATGAAGAGTTTATGGCTGAAATTGAGAACAATTCTAAGAACTTTAAAATTTTTAATATTATTGAAGGACGTTTAATTTATGAATTAATTCAGCTTAGTAATAATTATATGTCTATTTTACGTGTTTTTAGTTACATTTTTAGGTTTTGTAACAATGCTCGAAATCCACTTGGGCGTAATACAGGTCCTCTTACCAGTAGTGAGTTGAGAAAAGCTGAGAAGTTCTTAATTAAAGCATTGCAGCATCAAGAGTTTGCTGCCGATATTCAAAACTTGCAACTCAAAGGATTTGTTTCTCCAAACAGTAAGTTAAAAAGCCTCAACCCGGTTTTGGATGGTGATGGTATTTTGAGGGTTGGAGGCCGACTAGAAAATTCAAATTTAAGTTTTGTGTCAAAACACCCAGCTATCTTGCCAAAAGGTAATAAGCTTACTATGATAATTTTAGAGTATTATCACAAGAAGCATTTGCATGTCGGGGCTTCAAATTTACTATGTATTGTTCGAGAAAAGTTTTGGCCCCTAAGTGGTCGTACAATGTGTCGTAAGATAATTCATCAATGTATCCCATGTTTCAAATCAAAACCCATTGTGTCTAGTCAATTAATGGGCAGTTTACCTAGGGACCGAGTTTCAGCTGATTTTCCTTTCAATTGTACTGGTGTAGACCTTTGTGGTCCATTTATGATTAAATATAATCATCAACGAAAAAGTACATTACATAAGGTGTTTGTATGTGTATTTGTGTGTTTCGTAACAAAGGCTGCCCATTTCGAGATTTTGTCAGACTTGACATCTGAGTGCTTTATAGCTTCGTTAAAAAGATTCATTTCTCGGAGAGGCAAATGTGCAAAATTATACTCTGACAATGCAACAAATTTTAAAGGAGCCAATAACCTAATTAAAAAGTTTCTTGAATTGGTGAAAAATCCCGATGAAATTTTGGCTAATTATTTGGCAGCAGAAGGAATAGATTGGAAATTCAACCCTCCAAGAGCACCTCATTTTGGTGGGCTTTGGGAGGCTGCTGTCAAATCGTTCAAATTTCATTTTGTCAGAGTTTCGAGGGGAGCCAATTTAACATTTGAGGAATTCCCAACATTAACAATCCAAATCGAGTCAATTTTGAATTCGCGCCCACTCTATCCATTATCAGCCGATGCAGATGATTTTGGAGTTCTAACACCTGCTCATTTCCTGATCAATAGACCAATGAATTCAATTATCGAACCTGATTTAACTAGTTTTAAAGAACATCAACTAAAAAAGTGGCAACGAGTTACGAAATTAATTCAGCAAATTTGGAAAAAATGGCACCGGAGTTACCTGAACGAATTACAGCAAAGAAACAAATGGGTATTCGAGAAAGAAAATGTTCAAGTAGGGGATCTCGTGTTGCTGGTAGAAGACAACTTGCCTACTCATAAGTGGGCTCTGGGTAGAATTAAAGAAATCTATTGTGGAGGAGATAAAAAAATTAGAGTGGTGCAGGTTAAGACCCAATTTGGTACGTTTAAAAGGGCAGTGAGTAGGGTATGTGTATTGCCCATGCCGAAATGACTAATGTAAAAACATTGGAGAAAAGTGTGGATTGCTGTTCAAATAATTTTATTAATTTCTTAAAAATTTTGTTTGTAATATTATGTATTTGGTTGAATGTTTGAAACATGTCAACGGGGGGAGAATGTTCACGCGCATTTCTCCATCTCGCTCAATCTCGTGACTCAATGCAATTACGTGTCGCGAGCTGTATATATATTTATTACTGTGTTGTTCTATCAATTTATAATTGTGTTTTAATAAAAAATGGTTGTTTTTTAAATTGGTGTGATTTTATTTGAGGAGCACTATTTTAGAGATCCTTAATCCAATGAATGTGTTATGAGGAATATAATATGGTCCGTCGATGTGTTGAGTGAAGAAATAACATTTTGAATTAACATAGGCAATAATATTATCACAAAAAAATCTTAACAAATCATCTTAAATTTTAAATAACTAAATTTTTAATTAAAACTTTTTAAAAAAACCGCTCTGGGCTTGACATATATTTTTTAAGGTATATATATCACATATATTTTCAAGGTATATATATCATATTAGAGTTTAAAATAACATATGTAATGATATTTAAACTCTAATTTCAATTTTAATTTCCAAAGTTTTATCTTAATTTAGCCCATAGTAATTTCATTCTAAATTCATATTCTCATATTTCCGATCCCATTCCACTTTTTATATCTAATTAATTCAAGAGAAGCTTTGTAAAAATGTTTTAGTCAGCGATTCCCAAGCTACGAGTGAAGGGATAATAATTGCTTATCAAAAACAAATAAAATAAGAATCAAAAAGTTTACACATTGCTACATTTCTTTGCAAGAGCAATAAATAACTCAAACTTTTGTCTCTCATTCTTTCATTTTCGATGGTTTGGGCAATTTATTTTGAAACACAGATGTCGCAATGATATTGAAAATTGAATTATTATTTTATTAATCGCAAAATATTGATCAATCATTTTGAAATTTATCATAAATCTGCACTTCTTATAACTGGTGGCAAGTAATAATTTTTATTTTTTTTCATATTTTGAAGCATAGATATAACATAAAGGATATAATGATAGCATTTATTTAAAACTCTAAAATCCTTGTAAATGGAAGCAATTGTCACTACTTTAGGAAGTCGTTAAGATCCAATAGAGAAATTGGTTGGTCCATACTTCAAAAATGAAGAATATATACGTACAAGTCCAAATTGGCGGATATTTAACTTCGTTTTACCTTGAAATCGCTGTTGATCAACCTTTTTTCTGCACATTTGAGACAATCTGAAATTGCCTGACAAAAACAAAAACAAATACACCAAACTCCACACGCTGGTCATTTGTAATGCAAAGAAGACATACTCAAATATATGGCGCAGTAAAATGCCATCACCACAACAGAAAAAATGACAGCATAAATCTTCTTGAGTTCCTTTTCTGAAGTTATCGGCTCCAAACTTTGACCCGACACCAGCGTTGTTCTCAACTATTCAGTCTGAAAGAAGCCTTTTATCACCTGTGACAAAGTGTCTCCATTGTCCCTTCAGGTTACGTGATGGCATTCCAATGATCGAGAAATGTTCCCGAATGTTTTTAACGACAAATCACCGACTATTGGTAATTTAGAGATTATTCATCCAAGTTCAGGCTTCTGTTGTGATTGATTGGAAGGTAAAAGACTTAAGGTGCCCTTTTGCCTCTCCTTAGAATACATTAACCAATGATGTCATTCTCAACTGCGCAAGAGAGATGCCTTCCAGTTCGTTGAAAGTTTCCTCCTTTTCTTGCTATTTGAAAATAAGAGTGAATGACGGAATAACTGAAAATGACAGCTTAAAGTGTACCTTATTTTTTATTTTATTTATTATTCTTTTACGGAACTGCAAATTCTGAAGTTTGTCAAAATTATAAATAAGAAAATATAAGTGGAATTATTTTAAAGGATCGCAAGTAATGCTATGAAAATCAAGTGACCACAACGCAGATAGTTGTCCCGACGGGACAAAACATTTGCCTTTGTCGAGTTGTGGTCACGTTGATATTCCGGAAGTAGGCGTGATCTTGTAATGCGAGCAATAGTTAGCCTCGTGTGAACCCACCTTTAGGATTTAAAAAAAAGATAGAATTTATTCTTTGCAGACGATAATTATGGAACACTTATCATCGGTGTTTTATCAAAGGATTGTATATTTGAAACTATATACAGCAAAATGCATACAAAAGCAAGAATTAAAATAACATATAACGATTAGATTTATATGTGAAAATTTGAATGTAAATACAATTAAAACGTGCAGTTGTTGTTTTTTTTTTTCTTTCAAATTTGACTTACAATATTTTAGAAAAAATTCCGGATGACATTCAAAATAAATAATTTCCCAAAAGATGTTAGGCATATATTATCCTAACAATTTGTGACTTTATTTCATTGTTCAAAAAGTAATTATTTTAAGAAATATTTTTTGGAAGAGATTGTTCCTTTGAAATAATTTGTTTGGCGCAAAATTAAAAACTGCAATGAAAATGAGTTCGTGATATTTGGATAGATGAAATTCGGTGCAGAACTGGTTGTTATATACCGTACACTTACGGTAATTAAAACTGAAAGACAGAAAAAAACAGAAGACAGAGTTTCAGTTCGTAAAAATATAATTTTATTGCATTCAAAATACGGAAGAAAAAATTGTATGTTCAACCAGAAGAGAAAAGACATTTTTACATTGTATTCAGTAACGAGTATTTCAGAGAGAATAATTATATTTCACTGACATACACTGAAAATAGACAATCAATTCTTTAAAATTAGCTTTTACACTTTTTTCCCCTTTGTATCCAAATGGATAAATTTTCTTTCGGTAAGGCTTTGTTTTATGGATCCCAAAATATCCTTGAATACTTTTTGTCTACAAAACTTTTGAGTTTATATTTTTTTATTTTTAAAATTACAGTCCTGAACGAAAGAGAAACAGGTTTTCAAATGTAATTAAAACTAAAAACTAATTATCTTTAATTATATAACTGCCATTACAGTAATGACCTTTTTATTAATCAGAAAATTCTTTTCACTTTTTTTTAATGAACTTAAAAAGACTTTCAATCTTAGAAGTTCTGAAATAGTTATATTTTAGAATCAGCAGATTATTATATAGATGCTCATTGCTCAGTGTAAAAAGACAAACCGAAGCGACTCACCAAACCACCGTTTATAAAGTACCATAAACTGTATATACAAAGTATATGCCGAATAAACAATTAAATTAATAAGTTTAATTGTGAAGAAAAAATAAACTGAAAAAAATTCTTGAGGGGGGAAAAAAAAGAACTTTTCATTTTCCAGTTGTTACTATTGTTCTGTTTTTCAAACTATATATGTATAACAATTTATTATATGTATCTCAAAAAGCATAATTGCTATAAGGTATCAGAATTCGATAAATAATAACACGAGAAAACTCGATTCTCTGAGTTATATGATGAAACTTAACACAAAATGGGTCAGTTTATGAAAATGTACGAAAAATTCCAGAGCAAAGTGCTTCAAGCGATTATCAGCGTATTTGTACACTTGAGATGACAAACGAGAGTTTTTTTTAAAGAAAATGATGCAAGGATGATACAAAAGATGCTAGATTCTAAACTGTTTTATTCCCATTATTCAGACCGAAATTCTTTTAGAAATTACCTATCATACAGAAATTACCTATAAAGCACACCAATTTGTTTTATTAATATATTTTCAAGAATCAAAATATTACCACAAAAATAATATATTTCTATCTATCTATATATATATTGTTTTTTATATTTTTCTTGCTAATTGGGAAAAATGTATTAAACAAAAAGAAAGGGGGGAAAATAATAAGGTTTATCATCAGAGGAAGGCGATAGTTCGCGTTGTCGCTTCGTGATGGACAAATTCCTCCCCAACAGCGTGAGCGTGCCTCACGCACACACACCACTAAATGCACGGAAATCGGCATGCGTTACGGTTTAGCTGATAAAAAACATTACGCTCAACCGACTAATAAGTCACGATTCTTTTGATTGCCAGAATACCTTCACGCTGAATCTCTCAGGAGCTACTGTTTTTGCGGAATTTTTCTTAATGGCCGCCGCTCCCGCAGGTTTTTCTTCGTTTTTAATATCAGATTTTAAAAGACTTCATCAACTCTGCAGCGTCAATTATGAGCGTTACATGCCATTTACATATTAAATCCGTTGCTTATGGCGCTGGAGTTTCTGGAAGAGAAATTGGAAATCCGGTGGGATAATTTTGATGAAGGCATCCCAGCGTGATGGATCATGACAAATAGCTTTCGGTATCAATAACATCCCTGAAATGATGAAAACAATAAAGCACAATTGTTATTTCCTACCACGGAAATTTAATTTCTTGGTGTAATTTACGTTTTTGGAATTATGCTAGACATGAAGGATTTCCAACTTATTATTATTTCTTTTCCAACCGTACACAATTTTACGATAGCACTGCTTTTGGTGTTTGTACAAGGTGCGGTTTAATACAATTCCTTTTTTCAAGTCTTTTTCTTTTCGTAAACTTTTCAAGATTTTAACACCTGCTCAGATTTTGAGGTTTTACTTACTTGAGAATGAATGTACAGCCTTGGATGGATATCTCTGATAATATTCCGGAAATTGTCATTTATTGAACATCTAATATATAATAATTAACGTGAAGTACAAAAAAATTCCTCCTCAAAAATGAACATTTGCCAAATTGCATTTTAGTCATGCACATCGCAAAAATGCTACAAAAATTCTATTAGCAAATTCTATTGCAAATGTCTTTTTATCATGTATAGTAAATGTACATGAGGTCTAATGGGTTGAGAAATGGAAAGATGGAGAGTCATGAATTGGATGAAAATTATTCATTTTATTTTCTGGTCGATTTTTTTTAAAAAAAAAAGAATCTAGTAAACCATATTAATGCTTAAAAAGTAGATTACCGAATGAGAACCGAGCCGGATGCTGGAAGTTTCCCAGGTGTTTCTTCCAAATGGAACATAAACACTGCTCAAAAATAAAGGACCTAAAAAATTCAAGAAATTTAGCGATATCTCCTTCACCAGATAGAATTATCTCTGATCACTTTGTGCTATTACGATTGTTCATCAACAATTTACTATTTGTGTGTTGCTTCGCTTTTTGTGAATTTTCCACCATAATTTCCGAAAACATAATTACAAGAAAGTAAATTTTACACTGTTCCAAACTTGGAGAATTATCTTTTTTTTTCTATAACAATTTAAAAGTCTTTTAAAGTTTTGCTGGATTTTGGCAACAAATTTATTTTGTCTGATTTCTAAAAATAGGTTAATTTGCTGTCCTGAAGTTCAAATTATTTGCGTTGTTTCATCAATTTTCTGACAACGTACTTATTTTTTTTTTCATTGTTGAAATCTAAACAACAAGGTTTCTTTTCGTTACCTGTAGGAATTAAGAGACTTATAAAAATATGGTTACAATATTGCAAAATTTAGAAGTTAAATTAATATTTTAATTGCTCCACTATGACATGGAACGATTTATTTCAAATTAAACATGAGCAATATTTTTGCAGTGAATCAGTCTGTTATTAAAAGCTATTCAGATATTATACAAGAAAGATATACTATAGAGTGACTAAACGAAAAATTTTAATATTACCATTTTATAAAAACGCGGGATTTTGGACAACTTTATCGACTGACTCAAAGAAAACCTTCGATCATCATTCAGACGATTATCAAAGATTAATTAATTCCTAAAGTTATGAAATAAATGATTATTCTAAAATTTTAATATTAAAAAATTCACAATATGGCCAGAATTGATCACAGAATTAATTTTACATTTGACAAAGAATTTAAAGTTTATTATTATTCTTTATTTGAAAGTAGAATTGTCAAGACTATTACAAAATATGACTTCTTTGAATTAAAGGACTTTATAAAATTTAAGCTGAATATTTTTTAAAATTATATTTACTGACTGAAGCAAAATAAAATTTCATTGTTAAAATTATTATTTAAATCCTTTTGAAAGTAAGACTAACAACTGAATCTTTTTACTAATCAGAGAAATTTTTATTAAATCATTCTTTGAGGTACTGCATAATTATGAAAATTATTTTATAGTGCATATAAGACATCAGTATTTGAATGCTGGTAACTACGATGTTTTCTGCATTTAGGTTTTTAAAAGAAACCTGTTTCGTTTCAACAAAAAAAAAAAAAGTGTTTTTTTTTTTTTTTTGTATTAAGGTATTTGAACACGTTCGGTGCACTTTTTGAGAAAAACAAGGCGTAGCCATACTTTAACCATATTTCTAGGTTTAATATTATTCGACATTATTAACAGGATGTAAATATTTGAAATAAACATTAACATTTTTTGAAAATTGGAAAATTCTTATAAAACTTCAAACTAGTTACATCAAAAACTATTATTCACATGCCAACCAAACTTATACCAAAATAAACAACAAGGTTTTGTTTAAGGAATTAAATAAAATCGTATGGTTCTAATAATAAATAAAAATTTTACAGCCATCCAAAGATTTATTATGACACTTTTAGTAAATTAATGACATTATTATTCAAACAGTAGGCTGTAAATTAAAAACTATTCACTCGATCTAAATTCTTAACTCCATTCCCTAGAAAATAACATAAAGACAAAGTCCATCAAATTTCATAGTTATATAATACTAACATTTTGTGTTAATTGGTTTGAAATGAGCAAGAAAGGAGTAAAACTCAGTTTCGAGAAAAATGCATTTAAAGTATACAGCAGCTTGTTTTAAAAATACACTGAAGTGACAAAAGTCATGGGATAGCAATATGCAAATATACAGATGGCAGTAGTATCGCAGCGAAAAAGTATAAATGCGCAGTTCGTTTTCCAGAGCTTTCATTTGTGTTCAAGTTATTCATGTGAACAGGTTTTTCATGATTTATGGCGGCTCGACGAGAATTAACAGACTTTGAACGTGGAATATTAGTTGGAGCTAGACGCATGGGTCATTCCATTGCGGATATCGTTAGTGAATTCAACATTCCGAGATCCACAGTATCAAGAGTGTGCCGAGAGTATGAAATTTCAGGCATCACATCCCATCATGGACAGCGCAGTGGGCGACCACCTGCACTTAACGACCGAGACCGCCAACGTCTGTGTAGAATGGTCAATGTTAATAGGCACGCAACACTTCGTCAAATAACTGCAGGAATCAATGTGGGACGTACGAGAGACGTGTCCGATAGGACTGTGCGGCGAAATTTGTCTTCCTTGGGCTATGACAGCAGAAGACCAACTCGAGTGCCTTTACTGACAGCACGACATCGCCTGCAGAGACTCTCCTGGGCTCGTGAGCATATCGACTGGTCCCTAGACCAGGGGACAACCGTGGCGTGGTCAGATGAATCACGATTACGGTTGTTACGAGCTGATGGTAGAGTTCGAGTGTGGCGCAGACCCCACGAAGAAAAGGACCTAAACTGTCAGCAAGGCATTGTTCAAGCTGGTGGTGGCTGCATAATGGTGTGGGCTGTTTTTACATGGCATGGACTCGGTCCTCTGGGGCAACTGAACCGATCATTGATTGGAAATGGTTATGTTCAGCTGCTTGCAGATCACTTGCAGCCACTCATGGACTTCACGTACCCACACAACGATGGGATTTTTATGGATGACAATGCGCCATGTCACCGGGCCAGAACTGTTCGCGATTGGTTTGAAGAACATTCTGAACAATTCCAGCGCATGATCTGGGAACCTAGATAGCCCGTTATGAATCCCATCGAGCATTTATGGGACATCATCGAAAGGTCCGTTCGTGCCCAAACTCCTGCACCTTCCACACTTTCACAATTATGGACGTCTATACAGACAACATGGCTCAATATTTCTGCAGAGGACTTCCAACGACTTGTGGACTCCATGACACGTCGAGTTGTTGTACTTCGCCGGGCAAAAGGAGGACCGACACGATATTAACAGTCATCCCATGACTTTTGTCACTTCAGTGTAAATTATGGGCGTACATACTTAAAATTCTCTTCATTTGTAACTTATAACTTCTTGCTGATAATTTCTTAATAATTTTCCTTTTTTAATCATTTAAATTTTTTTCTGTCAATTCTTTTCATTTCGCAGTGAATGCTGCTTAAATTCCTTTATTCTTTGTCTAGCTCATCAAATGTTCTCACTGAATTTGCACAAGAATATACTCCAACAAGCTTAAGGATATTTAATAATCCTATAAAACCTTCCTTAAAATGTATTATTGAAAAAAGTACCCCTAATCTATAGATTCAGAGCTCAAGAAAGATATGATTAGGAACAAATTTCCACAAAATACTGTTAAAACTCTCATTGAAATTTTGTGTTTTTCTGTGCCAAACATTTTCCTTATTTAACCCTAAATTTGTGTTTATGCAAATTTTTAACATGTTTTGGGGCCTCTAAATTGGTATTTCCGGTTATTTAAAAGTCCACTTCCAGTAAATCGATTATTACGAAAATATTGATATCTTGACTTCTAGTTACCGAAGGAACAAAAATAAACCTGCTTTGGATATCTCAAAGACTGGTCTATCCAATAAAATAAATTGTGAAAAATATCATGTTTTACGAAAATCGATCTTTTCAACGTGTTCGGATTCCTTATTTAAAGTTTAATCACTTTAATTCACAGTTCAGATTTTATAACAACTAGTAGAAAATTAGCAAAATGCATAAAACAATACGACAGTATAATTCTAAACGGACAATATTGTTTTAGTTTAATTCTGTTAATGTATTATTCCAAAGCAACTTTGAGGTGGACCTCATACTTCTGAACCACACTCAGATGGCGAGAGTGGCATCTACCCCCTCTTCACACCACACCAGTAGGAGGACGTTTGACCTGAAGGACTTAACCTCCAACAGATTCCGTTACACGACGTTTCTTCGGTGCAAACGAGTCTCGTACCTGAAACCCTACGGCTCATGAGCCGAGACCTAATTACCAGGCTACCGTGGCCTTACCAAGCGATGCAGATAGACATAATTCTAAATTTATTTTTCGTATTCGGGCGGGGGGGGGGGGGAGAGAAAATCACAATTTATGAATATCTCAATCAGTTTTTTAAAAGAATGTTTTCAACGTTTTTCGGTACGTTTTCACCTGCCGAAAATTGAAACTGAGTCATTTCGAACGAATTCAAATTATTTATTTCGCATGTCTTTTGTTCGTTTACTGTTTTGTTAAAAATCAGTGTTTCCCTCACGAAATAAGAACTGCATCTCATTTTCTTTTCGACCTCAATTTCTTGTCTCTGGAAAACTCTCAAGAGAACAGCTGATTACCAACAAAAATTTCGAAGCAGCCCAAATGCGGTAAAGTTCTCTATAAGTCGCCAGAGATTAGATAAGCTAGTTAATTTATGAACAAAGGTATGCTTCCTGACTTCAACAGAATAAATAATCTTGCATCGTGCAACGGAAAATGCAAATTAGAGGCCCTCTTTGAAGATAAATTCATCGAACCAGTTCCCAACTCAATTACAAAATGTGCTTTCCAGCATGTTTTTGTTGCGTCTACAGCGTAGGAGTGTATTTTTACGCTCTCTAAGCATTTTTTTTGCAACGGTAGATTGGCAACGTATAAATCAATTTCCACTTTGTGACGTTGCTTTGTTTTATATAATTTTCATACCTTAAAAAGAATCCTTCTGATAACCTATCTCTATAGAGTCTTAGGTCTTGGTAAAAAAATGGTTGGCTGCTTTGGATCATGCCTTGGATGGTCAGGTTCCATCTACAAATTTCATTGTTTGCCCGGTATGGTCATTAATTTCAATTGCATTGCACAACTAATTATCATAAATTGTTTATTCTGAAAGACAGCTGAATTTTGAATTTCTTTCTTAAATCTTGTTTCCCGAGGACGTTCTAATTTTTCAAAATCTTTTCTTAGCTGGAAATTAAGCAATAAAATTAAAAATTGTGGCAGAAAAAACTTTTTAAAGCTTTTTTTTATAACTACAATGCCAGACTTTCTGAATTTTATTCCTGGTCATTTTGAATTTTAAACGTTATCAATTTATTGCTTCGCCTACGCCGTTCATTTTTAGTTACTGCTTTTGCTGATCAAAATAATTTTTTTTAATACAGCTTCGAGAAGGAAAATATATGACTGCCGGTTTCCTGCTTATTTTGGATGACTAAATTCTAATTGTAATAAAAGTTAAGAGAAAAAATTTTCAGTATCTATCATAAAAAGATATTAACTTTTTCCTTGTTTTCAATTCGAGCTGCACTTAATTCGTATATTGAACTTAAATATTTTGAAAATATCCATGAATAGAACTTATTCTGAACTCATGGATAATTTCATAAAAGTTAAAAAAAATATGCAAAAATTGTTGCTATGGAAAGGAGTCAAGGATTTTATTCATATGAAAGAAAATAAATTAAACTAAAATGGAATAGTCTATCCTAAACTTACTCCTATATTCTCTTATATTGACATTATTTTCTCTTCAGCTGTGAATGATATTATCGCACAAGGATAAAGTTGACAGCATAATGAATGTTCAGAAATTTATTTTCAGAGAATCCTCACTTGAGATTTGTATGCTTCATTGTACTATCAAAAACTATTTGCGTATTAATTGCCTGACATTAGTGAAAAACATCTATGAAATATCAATTTTTAGCCTGAATTTAACGTGCGGTCTTTGCATTTGTTCCTTTATGCAACTAATCAGCATGCAGTTACTACATTCACCAGAAAATCGAATATGTATTTTAAAAGCATTTTTTCTGAGCGATTGAAAATAAAATTTGACATAGAAATACAATTGCAGCTACAAGTCAAACCCCAAGTTTTATTTATTTAAATAATGGCTTTTTTGAATTAAAGTGTTTACATGCATACAAAAGCACAAAATAAAAGACAACTCTTGATAGATTTTGCTGAAGATTTGTTAAAAATCTATAATCCAAGTGCTAAAATCCTGAAGCAAATTTTATTTATTATTTAAGTTATTAAGTTTTCTAATATCGTATTTACAGGTGTGTGAAAAAGAAACGGGAATAGCTAAATATTAACTCACTAAAGTCATATTTTATATGTCTCGTATTCCAAAATTCTTCGTTTCTTTCAACCAACTTTACCAACTCTTTGATCCTCCATTGCGATAGTCTCAAGCTCTTGTATTTCTTCATGGAAAATGCAGCTTAGAACCGAGTCATTTCTTTTTCTTATCTAAATTGTCTAGATGGTTGAGATTCCAAAATAATATTTACAAACTAACGGTAGCTTCAAATGGACTTTAAAGCCCATTCCACATCTCTGGAAGTTGTTTTTCGAAAATGATAAATTAATCAATCAGCATTGAATGAATGGTGTTGAATTAGCTGACGAGGCAGCGAAATTGGTTGCTTGTCTTTTAAATAACCCCGTTACTTTTAACGACATCAAAACATATATAAAAACCACTCTAAATTTGGAATGACAATCAGAATACTACAGCTAAGAGGCGAACAAGCTTAATTCTATCAAATAATTCCATCTAATTTTGACCCAGTTTATCTAACAAAAATTTGGATACAATTATTACCCGTTTAAGAACTGGCCACACATTGGCATTTGTTGTAGGGGGAATTCACCCTTCAATGTACGATATGCCAATGCCTTTTGACAGTGCGGCACTTCTTAAAGAATTCAATATTTTCAATCTTCTTGTTTTAAAAGGTATCCTTCATAAAGTATCTTATCCACATCTTTTTATCTTTTTAAAATGTTTGGTTTCGTCTAACTTATTTAAGTATTCCTCATTCCCATTTTACAAATGTTTCAAAACTTATACAACAGTATTGAAAAAAGAAATCCAGAATGTAATATTTGTAACATTGCATAGAATTTTTAGTTGATCATTTAAAATGTGACCATTCGCTTTTTTTTACGAACCGTATTTCATATACCTTATGATTGGCGTGCATAATCAGAGGTGGTTTTAGCGACAATAAACTCCATCAAGCTCAAACTCAAACTCGAAAATGATAAATTAATCCACCGATGTGCCAAATATCTGCATCTTTTCTGCAATTATGTCAGAAAGTAACCATTATTGCACATAAATTATTGTTATAAATTTATTTTGTTCTCTATTCTTGTCTTTTTCATGATCCTCGGAGCTTGGGAAAAAAAGTACTACCCTCATATACGATTTATTATTGATTTTTTAAAACTTGTTTGATGTTTTTAATTTTGTGTCAAAACACTATAAAGGAATATTTATCCAAAAATTTCTTTAAGATATTGTTTTCCCTTTTAACTTTTCATATATTATCAGACAAGTATTATTCTTACTAAGCGGGAAAATATTTAGAATTTTCTAAAATTTGAATTTTTTATCACCTCTAAAAATGTTCTTTGATATTGAAAAAAGCTACATTTACCAAAAGAAAAAAAATAGAAAACTATATTTTCATTAAAATAATATTGTAAAGTCACAAAATGTCATGAATTCACAAATTTTGAATGAGCCAGCCCCGAATTAACCATAAAATACATATTTGGTACTGTAATTCAGCCAGTACTCTCAGCATTATACCTGCTACAGTTTAGATGATTGTAGTTTAATCTAATTTTTTCACTCTAACTGGGCAATGTTGAAGAAAACCATCCACATTTTTTACCCTCCTAGAAAAAGGAATTCACCAGGAAATTCCAAGGTGCTAAATCTGTGTTATTGTGAATCGAAAATATCCACAACAATTAATCGAAGCAAGATAAAATTAATTGAAAATAACAATCATTATTCCAATAATTTCGTGAACAACGAGTTTCTAAAAAGAAACTAACGAATAAGATATTCCAGCACACTCATGTCTAAATTTCTTAATACCTCCCCATCCTCCTCCACATAAAATTGTGGATTTTGTATAAAGTCGTGAATGTCTTGCATGCTTCAGAGAACAATAGATACTGATTGTTGACATGAATCTAGAATTTTTACTAAATCTAGAATATGAATACGCATTTTGGAAATCTTTTTTTCCAAACATTAGAAACAAAAATTTAGCATGGTACTACAGTTGTTGTTACAAAATCACGTACCGAATTTCATTGACTTTTTGCATTTATGAATTAATTTATCCTTTTATATTCATGTGAAAGTACAGATAGACAGACATTTTGCCATATTTGCTTCAAAATTTAAAAAAGCTATATTTTAAATGCCAAGCACATGTTACAATATTTTATCTATCTAGTTCTTTACATTTTATTGTTATCGAGTTTCATTTGTGTTTTAAAAGTAAGTGGACAAAATTCCTATAAATCTATTTTGTTCAAAATTTGATTGAAAAAAAGAACAAATTTGATTTAAAGTTCATATACTACTTTTCATTTATCTAGCTAAAAAACGTTTGAGTTTTCGTGTTCATAGACGAAAAGATATAATTCCAAAATTGCATTTTTCGGGAAAAGAAGTTCCTAAAAGTTTAGAATTCATCGCAATTTCGAGTTTCAATTTTTGAACAATTACAGTGCAATTATTCCATGTCCAAAAAAAAAGGGGAGGGGGGAAAGTGGTGAAAACTTATCCTCAAACACAAGTACAAAAAAGCAGTGGTAAAAACTTATCATCAAATACAACAAGTAAAAAAAAATCCAGTTGTAAAAACTTATCCTCAAACACAACAAAGATAGCCTGAAAATATGCGTTTCATAATGATTCATAAAACTGAGATGTAGTTTTATTCGTCCTTGGTTGTTAAATAAAACCATAACTTCAAATTCTTGAAAATTTAAGAACTCGTAATTAAAATCTACAGTTTTTATAACCGAATATAAATTCTTAAATCAAGGAATTTTAAAGTCGATATAATATAGCTGAATTAAATAAAATTCATTTGAAAATGACGAAAATGGAAAGTTTAGACAAGGATTTGATAAAGGAAACTATTTCGGAAAGCGTTATCTGTTACGAAAATGTCAAATAGAAGTAAATTGAAAGTAGCTAATTTTATCAGCGCAATCTTCGGATTTCACGTATTGCAATTGATATATGAAATCATGTTATCATGGATTATGGCTTGATATTATTATTATTGTTGTTAATTTTAAAAATATCAAATGTATCTTCATTTCCTAGCGAAAATAAAATTTGTTATGTTATATTCAAAATTGCTTTTTGAAGTAAAGTATTTGTTTTTATTCATTCCATTTTTCAGAAATATTATTCTGCAATTATTAAAGAGAATTGTTCAAATTCAATAGCTTTACTTGAAATAAGAATGAAGTAAATAACACTAGTTTTGAAGTAAGTAGTACTAACTGTTTGATGCCCTACTAGTTATCAAACAAACTGTTTGATGACCTACTAGTTATCAAACAATTGAAGATTCCAAAGTTTGTTTCCTTTTGCCAGTGAGGTTCATTTTTTGTTTGTTTCCGAAATGGTCTGTAAAAATTAAAAATGTAAATAAAAGAAACTGAAAATTATATTGTAAAATTATACATAAAAAATAAGTGAAATTTTTTACTTAACAATTTTTTAATTATAAATTTTAAAAAAAGAAATTGTAATTGTAATTTATGCAATTTTTAGTAAAAGACTTTTACTAAAAAGTTACTTTTACTAAAAAAGTGACTTTAGTAATGTTTACCAATTTTTTAGTAATGTTTAGTAATAACTTTTATATAAAATTATATGTATCCTGAAACTCTATATTTTTCTCAGCAGTTTAATGAACTTAGTTTTTTTACACAAACATCCGATTTTGAAAGTTCAGAATGACTGTTTGGGGGCAAACCTCGATTCTGAACCGAAACATCTACTTTTAAATTGGTTTTATGATTAAATTAAATTAATTCCTAATAGTTCAATTAAAATTAAACACTTTTGATGATTATTTAAGAAAACTAATTTAATATTTTAAAGTGTTAAATGAATATTTTAAAAGATTTTTGGAACCTTTTCTAAAAATTATTGATGTTCTATGGATGGTACTGCAACCACATGCCACACTTTTAAAATAGTAAATAATGGTTTAAGAACTCAGAATTTTAGAGTTTGATTTCATTCGCTTGTGATCCCTGCTAAGTACATTTTGTAAAATACAGTGTCCTTGTAAAAGCTCTAAATGGGTTTAATTTTTAATAATAAAAAGTCCAAACTCGCATCGAACTTGTTTAAATCTCGACCTGTAAATGATCCCTAGAAACTCCTCAAATATTTAGCCGACAATAGTTCACAATTTTAATTTTTAAAATATTCAGATCTGTTATTCTAAGTTGGAAATTATAAAAGTTCAAAAAAAATTTTTTAGGAATAAATTTTTAAGATATGGAACGTTATAAATACTAAAAAATTAAAATATTACATTTCTTGAAAGAATAATAGTGGATGAAGAATAAGTAAAAGTTTGAAATTTAATTTATTTGAGCACCTAACAATATAAAAAGAAATTTCTTGGATATTCTTTCTGCACAGGTTATTAAAAAAAGATGGGCAAAAATAAATTTATATTATTTGTACGAATTATTTCCACATTGTTAGTAAATTATATCAAGACTAAAGTAGAAATACACATAAAACTACTATTTATAATTCACATCTAAACTAAACTACTTGGATGTTTTTAAAATAGGTACGCAATATATTTACCATAGAATCTTAAAAGCACTTTCAACCTTTCAATAAAAATTTACTTAAAATTTCTTTTAATATTGGGGAGTAAAAAATATCAATTTATCAATAAGACTATATTTTAAAAAATCTCATTAGATAATATATCAGTTAAGTTTATTTTAATAAAATAGATTAGGTTTAATTAGAAGAGATTTTTAGAAGGATATAATAATTTAAAATTGTGATAAAAATTAATACTTGGAGATAAATTATTTGGCATAAAGTAATATTGAATGTCAGAATCTCTAGAATATCGTTGCATTTACAAATATCGTGCGATTGCAATTGTTTAAGTTTCACAAACAAAAATTAAGTTTCAAAAATGCTCTCATATTTCAAAGATTAAAATTAAAAAAATATTAAATAAAGTTAATGCCTTGCAATTAAACTTATAAAATGGCAAATGGTCCCTAGCAACCTTCGTTTTGCTTATAAAAATATTATTTATTTAGGCATAAAATGAGCTGTTGTTCTATTTAAGTGAAACATCATAAATTTTTCAGAATAAAATATGTTAAAATATGCCGCCTCTTTAACACATAGTAATGATACCAGTTTCAAAGAAAAACATGGAATAATTTTACGGCAATTATTCGTGTTGATTCACTCAAATGCGTTGATTACAAACTTAATATTTCACATCTTTAGTAACTATTTATCGAATTATAAATCCATATTGATGAGTTCCTTGTTTCTGAAATCTGTGCTATATGGGACATGGTGTGGAGTTCAATAGAACGTATGATAATTGAAAATTTCTGAGCATTCATGTCGCGACTTCATAACAACTGTATAATTTGTATCTCAACCATAATTAAAGTAATAAATAATACGGGTTACGTTTAATTATACGTTAAAAGCAAAGCAACACAATTTTGCATAGTAAATGAAGTGTTAAGATATGTTTTCTGCACTCATTTATCTGGAAATGAATGATTTAAACCCTTATTTCACATTCATGCTTCAATTAAATTGATCCAATAGAAACAGCATTCTAAATTTTCATACATATTTATAACTAACCGATTAAGTGAGTTCCATAAAGACTGAATGCGACTGAAATATTAAAGACGATTTTTAGTTAACTAGATTCTTTGAAATTGAATCTTGGAATGGACATTCATCAGTATTCTTGACTTGCCCAATAATTTTAACCGCCCTGAAGTTCCTTCAGAAATTGTTTAAATGTTTTCCCCCCACTTAAATATTTGACCCCCTTCGCCTACATGCACCGCATAAGAAATCATACTAAAAATTAACCAAAAGTCTCGTTAACTTATGATGGGAAAAAATTCGGTACAGTTCACACATTTCCCATAACCTGCTGGAGAACGTGAGTAAGGTTTCCTCATGTGAGCTATGGTTGCTAATTATGGTCCAGCGCGTATTCTGGTAACATGACTACTGTCCTACGCCTCTTTGCCATGATGAAGAAAAAATGATAATAGACTTGAAGTTGCTGGTGCTTTACCGATGATAGGCTACCGCCATAAGTTTTAACGCGTTTTGTATTCACGCCATCGACTAATTGCTGAGTTGATGTTATTAAGGTGCCGACCTTGCTTGGTCGTTGTAAATGGGGTGTAGGTTCGATGCACTGACACGCGTGTGCGCTATATGGCAACTCGTGAGAAACTTTTTAAACGAAAAATGCATTAAGAAAAAGGTTAAATTGTTTCTGTAAATGTAAAGACCATTTTAAACAGGATTTTGACCACTTACTGTTCAATATCGTGTGGTGTATTTTACAAGGAAGTGGTGGAGTTGAATAACATTGCTTTCTAATTTTTAATGATTTCAAATTGCTTTCTTATGTAACAAATGCATATTTATCGCTGTATAGGCAGAAAGTTATTTTTTTTAACTTTCAAGTGAAAAAAATATCTAATATTAGACAAGGAAATATCGCGGTGTGAATATGGATTGATAATTAATTTGTCTTTTTAAATTATTTCATAAGAATGCATATATTTGTGACTTTCTTATTCTTATTGCTGTTTTACTTTTTGCTTCTATTTTATATCTTACTATTTTCATATTTTATAGTTTCTTAATCAAGCTCCAGTATATATTTTACCATCAGACTGTATAATCTATTTTTTTCCCTTCAAAAATACATTGTTAAATTTTGTACCAGCTAAGTAAGATATTTAAAGTGTGTAATAAATTTTCAACTGGACTCATTCACTAGCTATTCTATGACAATTCGCTACAATTAATTATTATACATAATATTTATGTTAAATTAATAATTATTATCACTTGTTATGAGTTTTGTTTTGATAAATTGAAAAGGATTGTTTGATCATTTTGCCTCTTCAACTGATGTCAATTTTTTGAATGAGACTGAACAAATCATTGCTCTTTGATAATTCGTAATACGTATTACATAGATACAGTAAACATTACATTTATTAACAAATAAAGGGCATTACATAGATAATTAAAATTGCATAGATAACGGATTACATAAATAAATAGGTAAATAATAAAAACTCTTATTTTCTTAAGTTGGTTCCTCCCTTAATGGAAAAATAAGTTGATCTGCTGATTACTTAGATAACAAGAGTATAAAAAAATTCAACATTGATGAAAACTTATAAATTACTTTACGATTTGAAAGCTACATGAACAAATAAAGAATGCTCCTAAAAACTATTTTATTGTAATTCAATATGTTGCGGTATATTTTTAATAAAAATATAAATGTGGGAAATAATTCATTCAGCATTTTAAGATCCAATTCTCTTTCTTCAACAGCTGGAAACAATCACTTCAACTTTAATTGGCGGTAGTTAATCTTTTTTTAAATCCCACGCTGCTTTTTTTTTTTTTGAGTAACGCTTTGCTAAATAATTAAACCAAAATACAGGGATTAAAATGCACGTTGCTTAAGGGTTGGAAGCTTCTACACGAAATTAATTTAAATTTAAATTTATTATTTTGATTAGAAACATTTTTTATGAATATAAGCCATGATAAATTTCCCCGTCTTCATATCATTTATTTTTATACCTTTTATGGTTATCCAGAATTTGTTACTCATTGCCAAGAAGCATTTTTTATTTTTTCACTATTCATTATCATGTAACGCCTACTACATTGTTGTAATAATATTATTATAAGATTGAAACAAGGTTCAAGTATAAAAAGTGGGAGTAAAAAAAATCCTGACGTATCTTCTTAACATTCAAAATTAAATAATAAATTTCTGCTAATAAAGGCATGAAATGTGCAATTTTTTTTCCACATGTTGTTAAGTTATATGGTTTATATGAATTGGAATTGAGTTTTTGGTTTAATTTTTTTAAAACCTTATTATTGACGGTTTTACTTTTTCGAGTAGAAAATATTCGGGGTTGATCTTATTTTAGCCCACCTTTGGCGAATAATAAGAATTTTTTGGCGAAAGGTAAGAATTTTTTTTTTCTTAACCTTTTAATTCAAATACTTTCAATTTGGCGAGATTTTGAAAAAGTCGCCAGAGGTGGGCTAAAATAGGATTTTACCAATATTCGTAGAGAAAGTATTACTATCATTATTTGTTGATGAGATTTTCATTATTTTTTGCATTTTATGAAAATTAAATACAAATATTTCCTTTATATATAAGTAGAAGCCTTTCGGAATTCGAAAAAAATATTTTTATTTTTGGAATTACATTTATACGCTTGTATATAATACAACACAATGAACAACACACAGAAATTCAAAAACTGTGAGCTTGGTATATTATAAATATGGTATGCCATATTTGCTCTAAAATAACTGATTTGTCTTAATTTAAAATACCAAAATAATTTTTGTATTATTTCGATCTAAAGTGATAGTGATCTTTGCATATAACAATAACTTATTTAGATACCCTAAAATTACTGATAAATTAGGATACTTCAAGGATGTTAACTATTCAATAAAGAACTAGGTAAAACAGGTAATTGTGTGAAATTGTTAAATATTTATTTATTTTGCAAAATAATGATTTTTTAAAAAATATTCTTGATGTTCGAACAATAATGTTTTATTTAAACATTAAGAAGAATAATGTTCTTAATGTTTTATTTTATATTTAATGTTGTTTACAGTAATGTTAGAAATGCGTTTCTAATGTCTTTTTTTTTTTTTTTGAAAGTACACGGAATTTTGTATTTGTTTTTACATACGTTTTAATGCTATTTGACATCTCTAGGTGTTATTTTTAAAAATTGTAATTTTTTATAGAATTTTCTTACAAAAACCCTCATAAGTTGAAACCTAATACATACAATAATAACCCTTTTTTGTTCAAATTTCGTACGATAATTTCTCAATATCTTCTGTAGTTCCTGAACTAGAATAAGTAATCTGTTCATTTAGAAATATTTTATCGTTGCTCTGGTGCTTCACAATGTTTTTTACGTGTTATTTATCAATTGATATCCAATATTTGTCGAATGAATTGAAATACAGCTTCTTTTTTTTTTCGTTCAAGAGCTAGATAATGTATTTCATAAGCTCTCTGCAAAACTTTAAACGAATCAAATGGCGAACTTCTAAACTAGAATATTCTTGCTTTTAAACTCTTTAAATAATTAAAAAAAAAAAACTTTTGCTACTTAATTGGTATATTTTTGCTTACTGGATGTTTTTTCAATATTTTTCAAGAGCCAGATAATATATTTCATAAGCTCTCTGCAAAACTTTAAACAAATCATATGGCGAACTTCTAAACTAGAATATTTTTACTTTTAAACTCCTTAAATAATTTTTTTTTTAAACTTTTGCTACTTAATCGGTATATTTTTGCTTACTGGATATTTTTTCAATATTTTTGTGTAAATATTTAAAAATATTTTTTCAAAATAATAATAATAAATAAATAAATTTTT
>JAPMOQ010050233.1:0-16321 GCA_026543055.1 Argiope trifasciata
TGTATTCCTTTTTACTCGGCTTATTTTTGCTAATTTATTTAGATTCATCTGTATTTAGTTCATTTGTATTTAGTGAGCATTAAAACTCACTAAATACAATGATAGGTTAATTTTTAAATTTTAAACTTGTTTGAATCCAAAATAATTTTTAATTTCAATTCCAATTTTTCGTTTCGTTTACTTTTTTATATTAACTACATTAATTTAGATTTGTTTCATAAATCGATTTTATTTCATTTAAGCTTTTATTTTTGTTTACTTTTGTAGTTTAATTCTGAATTAAATTTTAGTTTTAATTTCGACATAATTAGTTTAAGTTTAATTTTTGAAGATTCTGGAAATTGGTTTGAATTATTTAATGCTTTTATGATTGTTTACTATATATATATAACAAGTGTTTCTAAAATCTTAAATATGATATAAATTCAAACAATCCAGAATGTGTTATCATTAATAAATTTAAAGCTAAAAAATCAAGTATTAAAAAGTTCTAAGTATTAATTTCTAAATTCTACTATTTAAGTATTGTGACTAAGTAAGAGGTGATAATTGTATATGATAAAAACTAATGTAATATTTTTAATGATTCTTTTAAGATTTCTCATTCTTGAAAAAAAAAAAAAGTTCTATCTGAAAGTATAAAAGAAAGTATACTGAAAGTTCTGCTATAAACTTGAATATTTTCAAAGTAATAACAATATTTATTACTTAATTGTGAAAGACCAAAAGTATTCAAATATAGCACCAGAACCGATGAGGCGTTACAACCCTATGAGCTTACTTCAGAAAAAATATATGTTAGTGTTATTTATGCAAAGTTTACGGAAGAAAAAAAATTCGGAATAAATTGTCATTTTTGCCAAAAGAATAGCTTATCGCCAAATTTTCGTGCAATGGCCGAATGCGTGATGAACGGCTAAATGATGTGCTAAACCGCCACCAAATAATTGCTAACCTTACAAGACGCCAAATGACGGTAGATCAAATTTTAGTCCAAAAGCCGTATTTTGTTTAGGAAATTTCATTCCAAGACGTTTCGTTAGTCCTTCACAATTAACTAATAAGTAAACACATATTGAGTTTTGAATCAAATTTATTATTATTTTTACCTAGCAGATGTCGAAAATGTAGCAAACTCATCAGATTCTCAGGTCAAAGCAAAATAAACAAATTGCTGAAACCATTGTGATGTTCTGCGCTTGCCCAATCACAAAGGAGGAGCGTCTGCTGACGTATCTTACTTATCTTTACTCCCATCCAATCATCATTAAGAAAGCTCATAACAGATTTGGTAGAGGCAAAAAGCAGCTGAATATTCTCGCCTGGTGTTGATTTGGAAGCGGAAAGAATAGTTATTTTTGCATAATTTTGTCGATACTTCTACAAAACTTATAAATGGGGTCAGATTGAATTTTGTTCTATGTATGGTAATTTTACGTTTAGCAACATCATGATCTAACCCATATTTACAAAAAAATATTATATAAGAAAATATCATACTTATGAGCCTTACTAGTTAAAATAAATATCTGTATGAAATTCTAATAAGCATTCATTTTCATTAATTATTTCAAAACAATTAGATAATTCAAAACTTGGTTGAGATCATTTTGGTGTAAGTGTTCGATCATTTCTATGAAAAATAACATTTTATAATCATTAGATTTTTGAAAATGAACCATAATTTAGTTTTAAAATTTATAATATTCAGATTTTTAAAAAAAATCTTTATTATTAGATACCCAATTATTAAAATTATATGTGATAAAATACATGTTGGAAAATATTTAGATTACATGAATGATTTTTAAATATTAAAGAAATTAAATAAAATCTGAAAAGCATATTAATATATTGAATTTCTTCTAGTTTTTGATTTTGTTAAGTTCAATATATACAAGATGTAGAAGGAAATATTCAATGCATTAGTTTCTCTAGTTTCAGATTATTATTATTATTCTAATAATATCAATAAGATATTACTTTTTACAGAAGTGTAAGATTCTGAAAGGAGTAATCTTATTCCACGAAATTCCACGATCAAATAAATTCAGATTAATAAAAATAAGATTTTTCTGTTTCAAGTTCGAATCCCTTTTAACACTGATAGTTCAATTTTTAATTTGAATAACTGAAGTAAATGGTAAAATACCAAATTATATAAGAAGATTCGATACTGCAATATCTCTGATAAAACTATTTTGTTATTAACTACAGTAAAAGCTAATTATTCGCGCTTCCTTCATTCGCGTTTTCACTATTCGCGGATTAATAAAATGTGAACCAATTCCTGTAATCGCGGCTAAAAATTTCTTTATTCGCAGATCTAATAAGTACATACATAGCAATAAAAGGATTCCAATAGGTAACCAACCCAATATCCTTTGTAAATGCCGTCAAATGAACTAATAAAAAAAGTAAAATTGATCTTATTACAGCTTTGTCTAAAGTATGTTGTTAAATGCAAACTGCAAACATAGCCGAAATCGTGAATGGAATAGGACGAGATGGGTTCGAACAGATAGAATCGAGTGACATTCAAAAATTGTTTGGATCGCAAGATGAAGATTTGACTGAAACCGAGTTGGAGAGAATGTTCAATTCACAGCCCATTGCAGAAGAGGCTTCAACAAGCACTGGAAACGTGACATTTAATTTGAAAAATCTTAGTGAAGGTTTAAGAATGGCCAATGAGCTTTGAGATTTCTTTATGAACATTGATCCGTCTATGGAACGAAGTCTTATTTTTAAGAGGCAAATTGCTAATGCGACTGCTGCGTATCAGTCTGAAATGAAGGAGCTTTTAAAAACTGCCAAGCAAAAGAAAATGACAAATTTCTTCAAACCATTGCCTAAGCCTTAAATAATTAATCAAAATGTTCAAAAACTTCAATTAAATTGATTTTTTTATGTATTTGTTTGTTTATATTTTGTCACCTAGGAACGTATCCCCTATAATCCCATATAAATTACCATTCCGTATTCACGGTTTTGTATTCGCGGCATATTTCTGGAACATATACCCCGTGAATAAAGAGCTTTTACTGTACTAATTTTTTCGTGCGATCATATAATTTACATTAATATTCTTTAATAACTTGCTTTTGATGAAATATATAGTTAAACACACATATTTACAAAATTTTAAATTGCTTATTTATTTTACGGCCTCTAAGTGTTGTACTTTGCGATTTTCAAATTACATCGAGATCATCAGATATATAACTAGCATTAACTTAAGGCACTTATCAAAGTGACAGCTAAAAGCCTCCTACAGGGCTTAACAAAGATTTTACATTAATTACATGCAAAAAAAGGAGGGAAATGGTCCATGGCTATCCTTTTTTTTTTTTTTAGTTGGTACGGATAGCTCGCCACTCTTCAATGGTTGCTGAGCTTCTAGTGATGTCATATCAGCATCCGATCAGCGTTAGGATGCATTAATTCCGAGATTTTGATATAGGGGCTTCGCTAACAATTGTCCGTGTAAGAAAGAAACCAAGAAACTTTACATTTATTTATAGTCGCACTTTAACTTTTTTTTCAGCTTATAATTCGAAAAGGAATTTCCTATTAATATCAGGGCTTCGAACCGTAATTTTTTTTGTTCCGGTTTTCGTTCCGGTTCAACTAAAAAATTAATATCGGTTCAGTTCCGGTTTCCGCTCCGCCAAAAATAACGGTTTTTGGTTCAGTTCCGGTTTTCGCTCCGCCAAAAATAACGGTTTTCGGTTCAGTTCCAAATGAATAATTTCATTTTATGTATATTCTTATTTGTACTAAAAATATAATTCTATCATAAATAAAAAATGTAATTCTATCAAAATTTAGAAGATTTTATTCTTTTTTTAATTGGTACACTATGTGAATTGATACAAACAGCAGATACGATAAGAGCGGTGAGCAGAGGACGGCGAGCATGGCATTGTTATCCATTATCAAAATCGCATTTGACAACTAGGTTCATGATTACCCACATTCGTCGTTTGACTCTCACATCGTGCACTTGGCCTTGCAATAATTATGTAAAAAATATATTATTTATTTAACATATGAAAATTGCCTCTAATTATTAATATATCTTCTAACGTGGTTTCACTGAGATTACTTCTGTTGTCTCGGAGAATAAAAATCGAGAAGCAGTATACATGTAATGATAATTATAAAGTTGACGTTAAATTAGAAAATATTGATAAGTTGGTAACAGTAACAAAATGACTGAAAGATATATCGAACCGAAATAAACCGATATTTTTTTCGGTTCAGTTCCGGTTTTCGTTCCGACCAAAATAACGGTTTTTTCCGGTTTTCGGTTCAGTTCCGGTTCGAAGCCCTGATTAATATAACGTTTTTATTTTTATTTATTTTTTATTTTTTTAACAGCATCTGAAATCAGATGTTATGAAAACATACAGGAGGTAAAAATTATAGATTGAAATGTTTGAAATCAAATAGGAATTTTGGCGACATTTCAGCCAAAAATAATTAATTTCAATATAGATAAAAACGTTTGGAATTGTGTATTATATATTCGTTAGTATTTTTGCATCAGTTTCAAGTTTTTATAATATTCGTCTGTTAACGGTTATTCTTATGATTTATTTATGTCTATGCATAGATTATTCAGATGTGTAGCTCAAACAGGGTTCGTGAATTTTTGAGAATGAATACATTCATGGGAATCCCTTCTGTCCTTTATAATTTTTCGATTAAGCGATTTTTTCTATTTTTATACGTGTCTGCAATGATAGGTGTTTCTGAGATTGAATCAAGATGCTTTATTTTCTCTTCAAAATAAACTTTTTATACTCTTCCAAGAATTAATCCTGTACATTTTGTTGATATATATTTTTTATTTAAATAAAAATGTTTCCAATCGTTAAAAAAAGAATAAAAACATGTTTAATGTAAAACTTTAAAAAAAAATATTTTTATATTGGTTTGAATTATATTTTGAGCAAATATTACTTACATAACTCTATTTTTAATAAAAGCGAATAAGTGAGTTTAGTTATTAATTTTCTACAAAGCAGTACACATACGTTTTGGAGGACGATAATATGCAGTACAAAACTCTTTTAAAAGTTTAATTAAATAAACATCAGTGGGAATATTTATGATTTTCTGCAATTTCCTCCTAAAATGTTATTATGCACAAAATTATGTAAATGTACAAAAATAATTTTTATTGCATCGAAAAAGTAAAAACTTTTAGCGGAACCTTTTTTTTTTTTTTTTTTTTTTTTTTTTTTTTTACGGTAACTGTGCAGCAAATGTTTCTTCCTCCACTTTCCATTATTCTCAAAGTAAAAACTGTATCTTACTTGTAAGGTCGTTAAGGGGCTCAGTAAAAAGACCGAATAAATATAAAAGTTATTTATTTACAGGTCACGTTACGCACACAACTTTCATACATAATTTTAAGATATATATACATGATTCAAAGCATGCAGCAGGAGATATTTCTAGATCCTAATTGAGTCAGAGCGCCACAAGGCTTCCGAAGCCACTCTTTCTGACGTCATCATAGTCAGTAATAATTAGTATCACAGGAACGGCGACGATCTTCCATTTGTAATGCTTTCCCCTTCATAATTGTTCCCGAAGCAAAAGTGTCAGCATTTCGGCTGTGATTCATTAAATTTTGAATGCTACACTTTTAAAGTTTTGTTTTCGAAATGGAAGACCTTCAAAGAGAAACGGAAAAGTCTTGGGATCTCATCTACTGTGCCTATTAATACGTAAAAAGGAATTTTTATATGACACAATGGATTTAAAAACTGCAAAATATATTTGATTATTTCGTGGCGTGGCAGGAAGAAATTTCGAAACCGCTTCTGAAACTAGAAAAATCATGAAGCTTATATAAAGGACTCGAAAGTGGATGAAGGATAAAAAGACCGGTACATTATAGAAATATCGGAAATTGATTCGAAATTCGACAAAATCAATCTTTAGAAAAAATTCTGTTGAAACACGAAAGCTCAAATTTTCGCAAATTGAACTGGAGGTTGGGGAATTAGAAAATGCTGCAGAATTTAGATTTTGGGTAGATTTGAAAAAAATTCATTTGGATACAAAGTTGCCAGCAGATCAAATAGTGATTCTAAAATTCAAACACTTATGTTATCGGCTTTTATGATTAAGAGTTCTAAAAGATAGACGAGAGCAAGATTATTAGTTGATAATGGATATCATCTGGATGAAATTATATTTAAGGAAATTCAAAAATATGCTATTTTTTATCAGAAGATCAGACAGTTTATATTACCTTATCGATTCAAATATTTGAATAAAATCTATTCCGCATGTCCAAAGTATGCAGTTAATTTTTCACATGCTTTAATAAATGATTCTTTAAATGGAGTCATGAAGCTTATATACATACATCACAAACATACGATCTCCCATTCACGTGTGTCAGTAAAAGAATTTTAAAATTTCTTTTGACAGCAAATGCATTGTTGCACACAACACATATAAACTGTCTCTCATTCACATGTGTTTAAATGTACTTTTAAATTGTTTTGATAAGATAATGCTTTCTGGCTTGTATCACAAGTATATGGTTTCTCTTTCGCGTGAAAGCATAGATTTCTCTTTAAAACTTCCGAGTTCAGAAAGTGCCTTATGGCACATATCACAAACATACCTTTACTCGTCTGTATGCGTCCGCAAATGTTTTCTTAAACAACATTTTAAAGTTACTGCATTGAGAAAATGCCTTATTGCATACATTACAAACATGTGGTTTCTAATTCGCATATGTCAGTAAATGCGCATTCAAATTTCCACGTTGAGAAAATGCCTTACTACATATTTTACAAACAAATGGCGTTTTTTCGTATGTGTAAATGTCTGCTTAAACCGTTTCGATCGAGAAATGCTTTATTGCATACTTCGTAAACATGCAGTTTCATTTTTGTATGCACCAGTAAATTGTGCTTTAAAGGTGCTTGTTTGATAAGTGCTTTATTGCATACAACATTAAAATCCGGTTTATTTTCAGTATGTGTCAGTAAA
Source organism: Argiope trifasciata (assembly GCA_026543055.1). Taxonomy (NCBI): domain Eukaryota; kingdom Metazoa; phylum Arthropoda; class Arachnida; order Araneae; family Araneidae; genus Argiope; species Argiope trifasciata. The sequence goes on from JAPMOQ010050233.1 coordinate 7,024, forward strand.
TGGGACTTAAAATTTTCTTTGAAAGAAAATACTTAATTGGAGACATCAGAAACATTAGGTTTCTCATTTGTATGCGTCCGTAAATGCCTAAAATTTGAGGTTTTAAAAAATGCCTCATTGCCCACGTCACAAACTTGCTGTTCATGATTCGTGTGTCTCATTAAATGCTCCTTTAAGATTCCACGTAGAGAAAATCCTTGATTGCATATTTCAAAAACAAAGGGCTTTTTTTTTAATGTGTCAACAAATGTCTATTTAAACTGCTTCGATCGGGAAATGCTTTCTTGCATGCTTCGCAAATATGCAGTCTCACGTTTGCATGTGTCAGTAAATGGCGTTTTAAATATGCTTCTCTAATAAATGCTTTATTGCACACATCACACATGCACATTCTCTGTCGAATTCGTCGATATGCCTCTCATTAAATTTTTTTGTTTGGCGTATACCTTATTGCACACAATGCAAATATGCCCTTTTTTGTATGGGTCAGTAAATAACACTTAAAATTTGATTGCTTGGTAAATTCATTATCGCACACATCACAAACATACCGTTTCTCTTTCGAAAGCATTAATAAGTGTCTCTTTAAATTTTCATGCTTGGAAAATGCTTTACTGCACATATTGCAAGCATTAAATTTTTTCTTCTGTATTTGGTAATAAGCAAAGCTTTACACTATCCGGTAGGAAAAACGATACATTACATATCGTGAAGTTTCTCTTTCACGAATTCATATAAATTTCGAACCAAATTGTCCCGCTGGTGTGGTGTGGAGAGGGGGGGGGAGGGTACCAGCTCTCTGATCTGACCTTGATTCAAAATTGCGAGGTCCGTCCCAAAATAGCTCCATTATTGCTTTATAACAGGGCTTTAAAATTACTAAACTAACAAACCAAATTGCGTTGGTCAATATATATTTTAATGCATATAACACAAAGATATGTTTTCTTCCACATGCATTAGTAAATGTTTTTTTAAAATAGAACTCCATAAAAAATTCACCTGTAACAGAGTGCAAAGTGTCTACCTAGTTGTATCATGAAATTTTGAAGATAAAATGATATATTACATTGTCAAATATATATTTTAGCAAAATTAGCAGGAATTCTAAAGAAGACTATCAATAAATTCCATCGTTTATTACCCACATAAAATTTCTTTCATATTAATGAGCTGGTAAGTTAGTAAGCTATGTTGAAATCACGTATTTAATTCTAGCTGTTTTGGCGATCAGGAGACATTTTTAATACGTGCCTTAAAAAAATTCAAACTGTTTCAACAAATTTAGTCATATGATTTTCTTCTACTGCTGAAAGCTAAGAAAGAAATGATCTGTTTAATAGTTAGGTAATTAATATGAGGGATAATACTAACACGAATGTAGAAAATAACTGTAAAATTATAATTTAAATAATGTTATGATGTCGAAAGCCTTTGACATTTATGTATTTCTTTTGCCTATTTATTAGATTACAAGAGGCGAACCCACAGAAAAGGGCTCCCAGAGCAAATAGCAAAGCACCACCAGCATCTCCTTTTTTCAAACCACAATCCGAGATATTCTCAACACCGCAGCAACTTACTAAAGATGCAATGATGAGGGGGGGGGGGGGGGTAAGGGAGCTGAAATTAAACATGTATATCGGACCGGATAATCACAAGACAGTATTTCATGAACGATTTACGAATGAAAAGCACAATCAAATCTGGTTTATCAGGTATTTCTTATAAAGATTGACTGTCATAAAGATTATAAAAGAATTGAACAGAAGGACTCCTTTAATGATCGATGTTTCATAAAACCACTTAGGTGGAGACAACGTGATTTCACTTGCAAAATTCTGTCCATTATTCTTAATTGTCAGTCTGGGTATAAAGGCTTTATCATACGGCAAAATATCGTCGGCACTTTTCGTCAGCATTTTTTTGTTTCTACCCGCTGAACCGGTCAAGTAAAAACCTTATCACACGAAAAAATATCGTCTGCGCTTTTCGTCAGCAAGTGACAAAGAAAGTGACGTTTCTTCAAAGTTTCACATGATTGATTGAATTTCGTTTGCGGACAATATTTCCATCTCTATCGTCGGCATTTTCTAGCTGGTTAGAAAAAGTTGTCGATTATGAAAAACTTGCTTGATCGGTTCTGAGGGTAGAAATAGAAAATAGCTGACGAAAAGTGCAGACGATATTTTGTTTTGTGATAAGGCCTTAAGTTTTTCGTAATCTAACCAGCTTGAAAATGCCAAGATAGTGATGGAAATATTGTTCGCAAACGAAATTCAATCAATCATGTGAAACTTTGAAGTGACGTCACTTTCTTTGTCACTTGCTGACGAAAAGTGTAGACGATATTTCGCCGTGTGATAAGGCCTTAAAGTTCGTTGTACAATTACTTGAATCTTAGAAAATACGACACACTTTGGAAAACGTTATGTTTACAATGTGATAAGACGGAGAAATATAACCATAATATGAGAGCATAAATATAGACATAGTCAGAAGCTGCATTCTACATCATTGTTAAGAAATTCTGGTGGAGATTTCGTCTACGAAAAAGGAGATAAATGTCTCAGGATAGAATTAACTAATAAAATATAGAAGATGCTGGAAACATAGGAGACTGCTGTACCCTATGTTTTGAAGAGCTACCTTAATTTCTGTGCAATAAACGCATTTAAAGGTAAGTTGTGTGTTACATTCGTAAAATTTTGAATTGTACACATAAAGAAGCGATTTTGGAACGACTTTCTTATTAAAATTATGCATTATAAATCGTAAGATATGTATATAACTTTCAGCACATTTTTTTAGAAAGAGACCCTTTATTTTATACTAGCCGCCTTTGGCGACCAGCTGGTTCGCCATGAGTAAAAAGTTCTAAAATTTTCAATTAAATCACATATTCATTAGCTTTGAAATAATTACGGGCATTGATTGACCTGAAATTAGTATTTTCTTTAAGATGACAGACGGAAAGTTCTAAAAGTACACCTTTTCCTAATAATATTCTTTAATTTTATAAATCAGTCAGTTTTAACCATCGGAAATTTTTTTAATATTATGCTTCCAAAATATTAAAAAAATTTTTGATTATGTTGCCAAAATATTAAATATGTTTTTTTAAAGAAAGCGAGAAAGGGAAAAAAAGTATTTAATTAATGATACAGATATTGTAAACGATTACATAAATATGCCATTAAGTCGGGATTTCAATGCATATCCTGTCTAAATTCAATCAGGTTTACCGTAAATAAAGAAGGTTTATTGAGTTAATGATATAGATATTTCAAACGATTGTAGAAACCTTTGCTTTGCATTTATTTTTTAAAGAAAATATCACATTTTATATTTCTTTTATTTTATCCAGTCAAGTGCCGAAAGTTGCATTTCTTTAGACTTGATTTACGATGAGTTTTTTTTATTATTATTTGAACTTCCGTCATTGTTTTATTTTATTTTATCCAGTCACGTGCTAAAAAAACATGGTTAAAATATTTCTTTAAAAATTTGTTAAAAATAGAAGCTTGAGTTTTACATTAAAACACTGATACCATTAGAAGGCTAATTTTTTAATCTTTAAATTGATGTAAAAATCATGTTTATGCGATCATATTTTCGGAAGTTATAGCGGAAAAACGTCGAAATTTCGATTAAATTTTAATTAATTCAAATTCTAATTAAAAATTCGAAAAAAGGGCTCCGAGGTGCACATTCCGGACCTCCAAGGTATACATGTGCCAAATTTGGTAGCTGTAGGTCCAACGGTCTGGCCTGTAGAGCGCCAACACACACACACACACACACACGCACATTGAGCTTTATTATAAGTATAGATTGCTCCTATGGAAAATAAACGCAAAGTGTTTCGCATCTGCGAGTGTGGCGGATGCTATGCACTGGGGTCTCCAACCCGATCAAGAACTTAAAAAAAAAATGTTCTCCTTTCTTTCCATTTGTAATAGCGTCATGGAAAGAAGAGAGGAAGAAATTGGACAATCGGTGGGTTTTGGAAATACGATTATCGATATATTACAGTTTAGAGTAGGGGTCAACAAATTATAAGCATAAATTATGGTCATTTACTACACCTACTAGGATAAATCCCATATATTATTTTGATATATATAAATAAAAACGAATGCTTGTGTGTCTGTCTCTGATGCCTTCCTAAACCGTTCATCCAATTGCCATGAAACTTGGTCATCTTATTGTTTACAACTACGGGATGGTTATAGGGATAGTATAATTATCTAAAACTAAATAAAAAATTTCGAATCTCAACCACTTATATTTACCAAGAATTATACTCCAAATAACTCGCCGAGGAAACAATAGGTTCTGTAGAAATGCTAAATCCAAGTCAAAGGTTAATATTTTGTAGCTATAGTACGTAAATGTCATGCAAGTCATTCTCAGATGTAAAAACTTTATTACAGATTATGCGAGAAAGTTTTTGGGAGAAAAACACTGGGTTTTTAAATTTTAATTAAATTTTAGCTTTTTTGGCAGTAACTATCAGAAATGTTGTAGTATAAATAATTTTGCACCATCTTAATTTTAAAAAATTACCTTTTAAACTATATTAACGACTTTATAATATAAATATATTTTCTATGTTTAATCAATTTGAAAAGAAACTATTTTAATTTTCTAAACTTAAATTTGAGAATTCCGAACGAATATTAAACGAATCCCGCAATACAATAAATAGTTTCTTTACCCAATATTCTGAAATAACACCAAGTTTTACAATTCTAAATGAACATAGAAATCTAATATATAAAAATGAATATTTTTTTCGTTATTTTATGTTCTGTCGTACCGTTCATCCTATTTCGATAAAACATTGCCAAATTATTGATTGATTGCACTTTAATAATGTTTTCTTCCGCCTGCAGCAACGCGCCGGGTACCAGCTAGTTCATATTATAAAATGTTTGATATTGTTATATCTATTCATGTTTAGTTTAGTTTAGTTTAGTTATATTAACGTCCCGTTTAAAGCAACACGAGGGCTATTTTGGGACGGACCTCGTAATTTTGAACCACGGTCAGATGACGAGGACGACACCTGAACTGGCACCCCCCTCTCCACACCACGCCACACCAGCGGGAGGACATTTGGCCTGACAGATTTAACGTGCAACAGACCCCCTCACACGACGGTTCTTGGGTGGAATCGAGTCTCGAACCTGAAACCCTCCGGTTCCGAAGTCGAGACTTTACCACCGGGCCATATATCTATTCATGTCTGTGCCAAGGAAGTATCCCACAGGGTGTCAAGACTCGGTTTCAAAAAAGATAAATAGCAAGAAAGAAAAAAGAAGAAAAGATAAATTTTTAAAAAAGTCGTGAGTAGATCTATTTTCTGGCAAAGAAATTGAAGTAATTCTGGCAAAGAAATTGCTTCGACTTCAGAAGTTACACTTCAAACTTCAATTCGCGAAGAGAGCTCTACAAACTACACAATCTTGCAATAAAAGAATTGAAACTATGAAATTTTTTAAAGAATCATATGTTTATATATATACGATTGAGTCAGAAAGTAACGATGAAAATGACTACATATGCAAATAAGTAATACAGGTTTACGACCAAGCATTACAATTGATCAGTTTTAAAATATTTTTTGTTAGAAATAGACCTGTATAACACAAAGGAGTTTTTGCTAAGAATGCTGTAGGAAGACTAATTTCCCCTAATTTTTTGCTTTTATTAAAACAGTTGCCAAATGAAGAAAGACTGTTTCACAGCTGGTTGATTTATTCAAGATTTGGTACCTTTTATTTCTGCACATTATTTTTCAAAGCAAATGAAAAATCTACACGATTTATAAGTATCGATAATAACTATTTGAGTTATTAACTATTTGTCACTTTATTGCTTGAAAAGAATTACTGAAACGACAAAATTTAGGTTCTACTATTGATAAAAGAAATCAAGTTAATATATAAATAAGGAAAATGAAAGATTTTTATTGAAAAAAAAAAAAACTGCAGATTTGATTCTATTTTTAGCATGTAATAATTTTCCACCTCGAAGAAACCGAGCAATAAGAGGAATTACCGTTTCCATTACTAGGCGTTCGGCTGATAATAGAAATTTTTAAAGTTTAATCGAATTATTAAGTAAATAGGACTCTGTACATATAAAGAGAATAAAAAATTTGCAAAATGGAACTGTGCACATATGGATCACAAGAAAAACTTATTTAACACCACACCACACCTCCGTTTCTAGAGCTCATGGGGCCCCTTTCCGGTTTGGTATAGATGTAGGTAGACTTTATTAATAATAAAAAAAAAGTACACAACAATGAATTTGAAAGATACAGAAAAATGACTAAATACATAAAAATACAACATAGCAAGTGATGATAAATGCTAGACTGAACTTCTCGAGCACAAGAAACTGGATGAATGAGCATAGTAATATACAGTATGAATGCATAAAAGAGTTAAAAATATTGAGAGGGGGATGAAAATCAAGTTATGGATAAAGTACGAGCTGTATTAAATGGTGACCTAAGAGATAATAGAGTTACTCTAATTGAAGCAGCTCTCCTTGATCAATTAGGAATCTAATCATGTTTATGATTCTACTTTTGGATGATGGATTACTAAGGACTCTTTTGTACCACAGACTTTCTAGCGATGATGAGGGTTTTCTGAGGTGCCATGAAAGAGTAAAAGGGCAAGAAGTCGCAAAGAGAAAAACTTATTAGGAAATGAAGTTCTCTGTAAAATTAAAAATAACACAAAAGCGGCCACGTATTACAACATCCAAATAAATTCTACTTCTGATATTTCCCATAAAAAACAAACGTCAGTCTTTAGTCTTTATCAGATATGTAAATTTCGAAGAGAAAGAATTACGTATAAATGTATCATTTATAGTGTTTATTGAAGTAACTGAGGCGACTGGCGAAGAACTAGCAAAAACTGTATAGGAAATATTAACTGAATTTGATTTAAATACTATGGACTGTAGAGGGCTACGACTAATATTAATATCAGACCAAAAATATTAATGATATATCTTTTTTGGCTAGTTGTGGCAATAAATGCGACGTAAATTATCATAAATAGATTAACTATTCAAAAAAGAAAAATTTTAAGATAAAGATAAACAAAATGGTATGAATTCAGAAATTAAATCAATAATTTTCTTTCATATTTATTTATATATATATATATATATTAAAAAAGCAGTAACTTCTGGTCATTTTGTTAACGTAAATGACACTTGGAATATAATGTTTTTTGAACTCAGCTTTGCAAACGTAAAGGATTCACGGATATGACTTCATTTATTAATTTTGTTTAGAAAATTTTATTAAATCTACCAACATTGTTAGATCTATGTCAACCCTTAAGACTAACAACTGGCCATTTATAATGTCTTTGCCTCCTGCAGTTGCAATTCATTGAGATTGTTGTAATTAATATACAATGTAAAATATAAAAAAAATCAATATAAATAAGACAAATAGGCTTATAAAACAGCCTATTATAATAATTCAGCAAATGCATTTTTTCAAATAACTTTTTTTGTCTAGCCATGTTTTTCATATTTTGGTTTTCATTGATACTTCTGTGCCAATCATTGCTATAACAACGATAGCAATATGAAAGGGATATATTAAAGTATACAATCCAGAATAATTGCTCGAAATCCTCAAACAATTTATGTGCCTTGCCTATGAATTTTTTAAATTTATCAATTTGTGATGCCCCTCCCTTTTTTTGATATTACAACGTTTACATTGTTTATTTTCTTCATCGACAAAAAGATGGAGAACTCCACAAAAACCTTTAAACATTAATCTCTTAAACCACTCGTTGGGAAGTCAAAATAGATATGGTTAAAGCAGTATATATATAGTTCGAATAAACTCCTAATGCCCTAGAAGAATTTATTGATGCAAATAATAAAACTGCAGTATTCGAAGCAAAAAGTCTGTTGGACTCAATACAAGACATGATAATTATTTTATGATTAACAATATGGTTTATAATGTTGCCGAAAATTAGCACTCTCAAAAAACTATTTCAAGTAAAAACAGTTGTTCTCGATAAATTTTTTATTTAGTCCATAGGTTTCCAACGTGGGCATTTGAAGCTTTCAGGAAGCGGTAAAAGACCGAGAGAAAATTAGGGGGCGTTGATATGGCACGAAGGGGCGTTAGAAGAATTACCAGATATCGTGTACAATAACTTCAAGCAACGATTCCAGGATAATTTAAACTTGGACATACCAGACTGGGTTTTGGATCTTTTTTCCAATATCAACACAGCAGGATCACCTCAGTTAGAGAAACTAATAGAACTGACGACAAATGAGGATCTAAAAATTAAATTCAAGAATGGCTACCAAGAATTCTGGCTGCAGAAGTCTATTTCGCAACTGCATTCAGGATTATGGTCGATTTTTCAACTTCTGATAGCATTTCCCTCTTCATATTTAGCAGAACGGGGATATAGTGCTGAGGCAACATTGGTAATGAAAAAGAGAAATCGGCTCCATATAACTGAACATGGCGAATTACGATTGTTTTTAAGAGAAATAGGACCTCATATTAACAAGCTCCTTAAAATGCATCAAATTCAGCCTTCCCATTAGTTAAGTTAGAAATTCAATGTCTCTATATTTTAATAAAAATACTTTTTAATATAATTAAGTATGCGTTTTGATTGGTCTCTGAAACTGTCAATTTATTTATTTAGGAAGCAATAGTTTATTATGAATTAATTCGTATCGTCAAAATCCCTGCCTGCTCTCATAGCAGGTAAGATAAAATTATTATTCCTCTTTTTTTAATTAAAGAAGAAATTTAGTAGTTTTTCAATTCCAACAATATTCTATCTATTAGAATTTTTTTTTTTAAATTCCTGTTTTCACTATGCATTATGTACGCTGTTAATTATATGAAGTGGGAGGGGGGCAATATTGAAATATTCACTAGAAAAGGGGGCGCCAGTTCACAAAAGGTTGGGAACCTCTGATTTAGTCAATAATATTAATACTGAAATTCAAAATTTAAGAAGAATATTTAATTCCTTCTCAAACGAAGCAAAGTGTAACACGTAATCTGAACATCTTCCTGTGAAACAAATTCGAAAAAGGAAAAGATTGTATTCCGATTCAGCAGCAGACGAAGTTACGAAAAACTCGGTAAAGGAGTTTGTATTTTCTTAACACTAATTGATACTGTTATTGCGTAGATAGAAGATAGATTTAAAAGTAAACTTCATATTATTTCTGATTTCAAATTAGTCATTGATGTAGAATTTTTATA
>JAPMOQ010050236.1:8847-23594 GCA_026543055.1 Argiope trifasciata
ACACATATATATATATATATATATATACAGACAGACAAAGCAATGAGGGAAGGCTCCCGAACAATTTTTCGGCAGGTCTTAAATATCTTCTTTTATAATGAAAATCTTGTTTACAATGCTTATAGCCTATTAAGTTTCTCATAGGGATTTCTTAACGAGTGAACCTCAAAGCGATGTTTTTAGAAAACCCTTTGCTTAGGTCAGCAACTTTTATCAATCGCTCGCGTTGATTCGTTGACTAAACATTTTTATAGATCATTTCTTGAATTAATTAAGTAGATAACATGGAATCGGATCAGGAAAAAAGAGAATATTTTTGTGAATAAAGTTATTATTGGCTAAATTTCAATATAGATAACACATTACCAAGAAGTGCAAATATATTTTTATTTTTACACAAAATAAATAGTTTAATTCAAAGAAAAAATAAAGACAAATCAACAACAAAAATTTTAATTGAAAATTTCTTGAAGCGTTATTAATAAAAATACTCAGAATTTTGCCTCAAAAAATTGAGAGCACACCAATGAAATTTTTGTAATATTCCACATAAAAAAATGTAAGTATTTAGTTTTATCTATTTTGGCTGTTATGATAGCCTCTAAATGTCATGGTACCTATCTGACTAATTTTGGGTTGTATCTGAAGATATTTTACCTCAATTTTTCTCGCAAAACTTATTTTAAATAGGTTTTGTTTCTAATATTGTGTTTTTGAACCACTTTTTCAGGTATTGTCCATGAATATTCAATAGAATTGATGTCAAGGTACTGTGGTAGTGATTGTAATTTCAGTTAACAGCGAAAAAGACATCACATTTTACGTGCATACTGTTTGGGGTCATTGCTCTACTAGAAAATGGAATTGCTATCTAAAGCCAAATTTTTAATACTTTCTTTTAGATTGCTGTAAGCATAAGGTGGTTCATCCAACTTGCTGCAAAAACTTTTCAAATTATAGATAGTTGCGCAAGTACTGAATCTGTGCAAAATGCCATTAGACAAGCTGGATATAAAAGTCGCATAGTTAGAAAGAAACCGTTCATAAGCTTGCGAATTCAGAAAAAGACTTTTGAAGTTTGTAAAATTCATCAGTTAAGGACAAATAACTTGTGGATGAAAGTCATATTTAGTAATGAAAAAAAAAAAAAAAAAAAAACTCAATATTTTTGGCAGTTACAGCAATCGTAATTTAGGGTGACGGCTAATGCTGCTTTGGATCCAAAAAATGTATTTCCTACAGTTAAACATAGTGGTGATTCCGTCATAATTTGAGGTTGCATGGCTTCATCCGGGGTAGGAAATTCAATTCTTATCGATGGCATTATAAACCACATAGTTTACTTGGATATATTTTGTAGAAACCTAGAGGAAAGTGCAAAAATTTGGGTTTAAATGGCAATTTCACTTTCCAGTAGGACAACAAACCCAAACAGAATGAATGTAACGGCAAAATGTATTGTCTTTTTCGTTGTAAACTGAAATTACAACCATTACCACAGTACCCCGACATCAATGCCGTTGAATATTCATGGACAATACTTGAAAAAGTGGTTCAAAAACAAAATTAGAAACAAAACCCAATAAAAATAAGTGTTGCGTGAAATATGGGGTAAAGTATTTTCAGCTACAACCCAAAATTGTTTGAATAGGTACCATGACATTTAGAGGTCATCATAACAGCCAAAATACATGAAACTAAATATTTACATTTTCTATTTATGAGAAATATTGCAAAAATTTCATTGGTATTCTCTCAATTTTTTTAGGCAAATATTATGTTTATTTAAAATGCTTCTAACATTTTTCGTTTATTTTTCTTAATTTTTTCTTTGAATTAAGCCATTTATTTTGCGTAAAAATAAAAACATGTTTGCACTTCTCGTTAATGTATTATTTCAGTTGAAAGTCGGATTTATCAAGTAAAAGTAAGGTGTAGTCTCAATGTTTTGAGGCACTATATATATATATATATATATATATATATATATATATGAAAAACTCCCCAGAGTGCTACGTCTTGCATATAAGAGCGACTGCACAAAACAGTTCTATCTACAGAGTAATCTTTCATTTCAAAACCGCAGTCGTGAAAACTTTTCTTCTCTATAAAAGGACGTTCTTCTAAACGGTCTCGACATCAGGCCTCAAAGAATTTTGAAAAACAATGCTCGACCTGCTTTATCTGCCGAGCATGAATTAGTAATTTTTGTTTCCATCTCCCGAAACCGCAGACCGAGCCTCCGTGGCGCAATCGGCTAGCGCGTTCGGCTGTTAACCGAAAGGTTGGTGGTTCGAGCCCACCCGGGGGCGGCTTACTTTTAATTCAGCCACTCCTTCAGCTTAAGAGTGTTGCTCTCTAGCACTGAAAGCTGGGTTTTTCTTAAATTCTGCTTTAAAAAATAAAAGGATTTTTTTAAAATTTCTACTTCTCTTGCAACTTTAGCTCAAGATTATTGCTCTACAACTTAGAAAATTAGATGGATTATATATGCTGCCCATTTAAAATTCAGTTAAAGTTATAGAAAATAAATATTTTACAAAACAAAAAGAGAACAGAAAGGTGCATTAAATAAACAGTAGTTTACTCAACTTTGCAGCTTACGTACGAAATCTTTATAGCCGAAGATTTCTATTCAGATTTCAAAGATAAATTATCAGATGATAACAGGTTTTACAAATCACTCTATGAATTGCCTTTTGTAAACCGTCCTTGTGAATGAATTTATTTAGATAACAATCATTGTTATGTCTGACATTAGTTCTTACTATCTGTTACAAGCGAAAACGTAATGTAGAAGTAAAAAAGAGTATGACTCGTCTATAGACAATAAATAAGATAGCAAACTGCCTATTTATTTTTTTTCTTCACGTTTTCACTTGTTACTTTAGTTACTTCATGTTTATAAAGATGGAATCTTGTTACCAATTTATCTCTCGCTTCCTTATTTGCATAAGTTTTGAAATTTTGTGTGCGTGTGTGTTTTTAAGTAATGTAATAGTTTAATAATTTTAGAATTTTATTATCCATTGATCAATTAATTTAAGAAATTTTTATTTCCATTCGAAAGATGCTACTTGGTTATAAATTAGGGAAAAAATTATCTTCCGATGCTATACTGCTTATGATAATGGATTAAAATTAAAAGACTAAAGAGTTGAAAATAATTAAAGTGTACAACACTTATGCCTTTAAGTAAACTTATAAATGTATCTTTTTTAAGTTGTTACTACTTATATTTTTTACACTTTCAGCTATTAATGAAATAGTATGTTGTTATATTTACTAAGCTTATTGTTTTCAGAATCTCGTTTTAAATTTTTAATTTGTCTGAATAAACAATTGTTTCAAAGAGAGATAAAAAAAACAAAGAAAACCTTCTACATTTTTATAAAAGAGACTTTTCTTATTCTATGCCTAATTCAGAGACACATTTGATTACATTTTTTAATAATTACATGATGACTTCTTAGGTTGATATAATTTCAGATCATGATGATGAAGATGATAAGTTAAACCTATTGGTTATTATTCGGAATTCTAGGTATAATCAACGTGAATTCCGATCTACACAGATATCTTAGAGAATTCTTTTCGTCCGCATTAGAGAAATGGATTTCTACAATTTAAATCTATGTCCACAGGCATTTTCAACCAAAAATATTCCAGCGCTGAAAGAAAACACCCTAAAAGAACCCTAATTTCAAAAATTTTAAAATTAAGGATAGCAGATAAATTATTTTATAAATTCTACTAATTACAGATTTTATATGAGATCTTTTAAGAAGGATTAAACAAATTTTATTGAAAATTATGAAGAAAACTATAAAAGCTATAAAAAGTGACATAAAGTGTATGGACAAATTCATGACCACAAATATTGTTATTAAGATTAGTACTAATACTGGTATAGATTTTTGAAAAATGATGGATACTAAAACCATGGCAAACTTGAGAGACGCAACTGTAAGAAAAATTATTGCAACAAATGCTTGCAAAAAAAAGATATCAAGGAAAATAGGAAACAAAGTTTGCTGAACAAAAGGAAAATGGAGTAATGTTCTAACAATAGATAACAAAATTAAAACGAAAGGATAAGATAAAATTAAGCCGAAAGAAGAAAAAAAAAGATGTACTGAAACAACGATTATTCATTTTTTTAGCTATATTAACTTCCAATGCTAAATGTAGCCAAATGAATACTTTAATTCAAATCTCTTATGTAGTTCCTACATTAATCGAAATTTTTATTCTTCTAAAGATTTTATTTTCAAGTTTTAGAGACATGTACAATACACGCTCCTTTTTTTGCATGGCATCATCAATTCTATTATACAATTCTTGTAAATCCTTGTGCCCCAGCAATCCTTCGATACTTCTAAGAATGCTGGAGCAATGAATTTGAAATCATTAATGGTCTTTGTGCATGGAAGAATGTACGAAATGCAATAAATGCAAAACTCACAGAAATTCACAGGAAGTGCAATTTGGGCATCGTGGTGGCAAAGATAACAGTTTTCTATATATTTTGTCATGAATCTATAATAATTTCTCTTTTGGCTATGTTGATCTTATTATTGGAAGAACATATTTACAAGGTTTCTTAATGGCTGCCACGTCAATGACTCTTAGCTTGGCGACAGACTATCTATCATTAAAGAAAAATTGAAGGTTTGGAGTTATACAAGAATTATGGTTCTATCTCTGTGAGAAAATGAGATGCGGACATTTTTCTTGAGAATTCCATGTGTGTTTTTGTGGAATATAGATTCCAAAATGAATGGAAATTCCATGGCTTTTTAAGAGCATCATATAAATTGAAATGAGGAACTTCCTTACAAGATCTTTTATACTGCTCAGGCCTTTTTCGCATTTAAAACAATAAAAAAAATTACTATTTAACTGTTCAACGTGTAAATTGGTGCTTTTAGTACATGCAACATCTAACAGTTTTAGTCTTCTATAATCTTCATTACTTTGCTTACAAATCTTGAAGAATCTAATAGGCATCTGTCAATATTATGCGTCTTTGCAGTATTATGCGCAGTGTTTCATTTAGGATTGAACTGAATACCAATTTTTATTACCATATTTAATTAACAAGGCATTCTCTTTTTTCTTTTATTTAATTAAACTGGCATGCCATTATAATGCGCATTTTGTTTCCTTGTATGAATTTTATAAGGAATTTTTGTACAAAATACATGCAAATGTGAATTTCGCCATTTAACGTGATATTTTGTACACAGTGATATTAGTTCTGAGTATTTCAAAAACATTTTAATAAACACGATTGCTAATTTTCATAAACACTATTTTGTGTTATTAAAATATATATTGTTAGTTCCTGAGTGTATATTAACACCCTTTTGTGTTATTAAAATATATATTGTTAGTTACTTAATGCATATTAACACTCTTTTGTGTTATTAGAATATGTAATGAGATATTAAAATGTTTGTATTCTGCAAATATTTAACCCCCACCAGCATTTATGTAATATCTTGAGTGAAGTAGTTGCTTCTATATTCAGCTCCGCCATTTCCACAGAAGGAACTTTTCATTTCTTATTGAAGACAGTTTTATTGCTCCACAACGGTAATTTAGAGCATGTCAGATGCTTTATTCACTCATAATGCTCAGAAGCCTCAGTCACTTCTCATAAAGTTTATTATATAAGGCTCTGAGTCACTTGACATCCAAAAAAAAAAAAAAAAGATGGAGATCCTTGTGAAACTATGCACATTCCGAAGCACTGAAAGCTTTCCAGAATGACGTATATTTATTAAAACTACTTCTTAATTTTTTATGGTGCCTGGAAATTCATTTACTTATCTTTTGGGTTCTATGAAACACATAATAATTCATTTATCCAATTCTGCAATCCTAATTTTTTTATCTCTAATTTAGATTCGGTGAAATACAGGGTGATCACAAAGTCTATTCCTGGTAAAGAACATTTATAACAAATGAAGACATAATCTTCATTTCGAACAGATTTTTTCTTACATCGCTAATATACTTCAACATGCGCACCTTTCATAACTCAGAGAATGTCTTGTCAATATTCAATTTCACATAAGTCAGACCAACAGATGTCAGTTCATATGTGTTGGGGAGAATTTTGGTAATTTTACGTCCTTATGCGGTGCCTTAAATCAGGTCCTGTTTCAATAAACAGAGCAATTTAGTTTCATATTTCAACGTATCCTAAAATTTTCAATGATTTATAATCTTTTGTAATAATTTTATATTATAATATAAACTAATAATAATTTATAATCTTTTTTACTTTCACGTCTACGTAGTATAAAGAAAGTAACGCAATTGTCAAAAAATTCGAACTCGAGAGTTTCCACTTTTATACCTCTTTGTGTTCTAAAAACACATTTTTGAAAAATGCCCGTCTGCCTATCTATTTGTTGCAAAGATAATTTTAAAACGCATTGAGATAAACGGATGAAATTTGGTATACTGAGTTCACGCCAAACATCCAGACTTCTGTGAAATTTTGAGTAAAATCAGTTCAGAGGAAAAAATTCTATCTGGCTGTTCGAATAACATTTAAAACTATAATTTCAAGCTGATGAGAGACAGAGAGATAAAATTCAGGAACGTAGATTAAGAATCCATAGAGTGTACAGCCAATAAATTTTGAGCCAATTTCAGCTAAAGGTCTCCTGTCTGCCAATCTGCACTTTCGTAAATATGCAAACGCCCTAATTCAAAAACACATTGACTCAAATGTATCAATTTTTGGATGGAATTTGTGGGTGCAAGTATAGTTTTGTGTCTCATTTTTGTTTCAATTGGTTGAGAAAATCATGTTTAAGACACAAATTAGAGATTTAGATACTATTAATCCATGCCAGGAATTAAAGTCAAATAATTAACTTAGTATGACGTGATGGATTCAGTAAAAATGCTAACTTGACGCCAAAAGCTAATATTTCTTAACTATTGTACTCCAAAGCTACATAAGGTGTTCTCTGGCCCGACACGTTTCGAGGAGACAACTATCGTTTATTAATTTAATAATTTTACTAAAATATATTTGTTTTTGTTCATCTATTATTAGTCTAGACCTGCCTAGCATCTACGCAATATTATTGAAGCAGTGGAAGTATATATTTTTAAAACAAAGTGAATTAATGAAACATATTAGAATTTGACTTATATTTGATAAAATGCTAACATTATTTTAATATTTTATAATTAATCGATGGCATTTTTTTGAAAAACTTGTTTATTTGGCAAATTACAAAATAAAGTTTTTCAATAGGCCTTCAAGCGAACCCTCCCAACCTAGCTACCCTAGGAAGCTGCCTAGTTTGCCTTGTCCGAAACATTTCAACTCATTCTCTGTTTATCATTTATTTTAGGCTAAACTTTTCTTTATTTTAATAACTTTTCTAAATATATGTTGTTTTTGTTCTTCCATTATTGCCTAGCACTTATGCATACACACAAAATTATTGAAATAGACGTTTGGTGCAAGTAAATATTATAAAAACAAAATACTGAATTAAAGAAATATATAAGAGTTTGACCAATCATATTTGATAGAGTGCTAAAATTATTTCAATATTTTATAATTAATTGACGGTATTTTTTTTTTGAAAAACTTGTTTATTTGGAAAACTGCAAAATAAACTTTTTCAATCGGCCTTCTCTTGATCCCCTCCCAGCAAATCGGCAACTGCCTAGTCTACCTTGAAATACTTTTCCAGGACTCTTGTTAAGAAAATATATGAAAAAAATTAATTGATATGATAAAAGTAAATTAAAATAGCATTTACGAAAGTTAAATCAATTGAAAAATCCCTATTAATTTTCTAAAAAAAGAAGTTTTAGTAAAGCTTTTTAATGGCTTTTTCGATGCAACATTTTCAAATACGGTCAAATGCCTTAAAAGCGAAATAAAATGTTATTTAAATGTAACTTAATAAAATAATAATGTAATCCAACACTGTAACAGTGAGAAGCAAACCTCTGAAATCGTGGGATGTAGTTTAAAAAAAAGACAATTCCAACTCGCATATATCTTGGATTAAGCATCGGAAAGGTTAACAAAAATGTTTTTTACTTTTTCTACAATAAGAAATACTGCACTCAATCATAATATTTATTTTAACTACAACTATATTAATACGAGTGGATAAAAGGTTTAAAAAAAAGTGGAGTTACCGGTTATCAATTAGAATAAGTGTCATTTCAAATAGATCTGTAGCGATAATTGAATATTTATTTGGTTTGCTATGATTGAATGCCTCAGAAAAGAAAACAACCATTGTCATTACAATAAAAATGTTAAGAAAATATAAATCTTACAAAAATAAAATATATACATTTAGATACAGCAGACGTTCGAGCCAAAATCCTTTTAACTGCAAGTAGGAGTTGCTTATTTTTTTTAATTCGAGTCTACTCAGATGATAATCGGGATGCTTTATAACTGATAACTTTAAATTATTAACGCTATTTAGACCGTTTTCATTACCAAACACACCGTAGCCTTTCAAAAAGGAGATAAAAAAACAATTAGTATATTTTTAAAACATTATTCAATTTCTACTTCGGTCAATAAAGAAAAATTTTATTTTTAGTTACTTTTTATTAAATGATTATCAAAAATTAAGTATCTAAAAATTATCCGTTTCGCAAGAATTGAACTCGCATTCTTTACTTGAAAAATACTGAAATCTTTGCAATTTACAGATTCAGCTGCCGCCTGTTGACTTCAATTTTCATTACAAACTGTAAAAATTCTATTTAAAGTATTAAAAATCCTTTAAATTTAACTAATAAATGCATATTTGAAAAAAAACCTGTATTAACATGAAGTACCATCCACTATAAGTTTTAAAAAAAATTATTTGAGATTGAGAGGGTGAATAAAAAGTATTTTATTAAGCATGAAAAATTTGTACAAGATATATACATAAATATATTTAGGGAAAGTATGAACTAATAGTAGAAATGGAATACGACAAAATCTTATTTTAGAATCAGTTGAACTGTATACCTCTAAAAATGCACAAAAATTTTTAAAAGTCCGAAATTTTATTGTTTTTCATCATTTAGTGGCAAGTTTAGTTATCAATATGCTTAAAAAGCTACGAACGACTTAGTACCAAGTGCATAACATAAAGCTTGTTTTTTCGTAGTTTAAGACTAAACAAAAAAATTTATGAAATTAAACTACTACAGTCGTAATATAAAATTTTATTAAGGTATATTGGTAAAGGGATCTATAATTAAAATATATTCTAATTTTTTTTAAATCTTTAAATACTCTCGAATTATAGTTGAGGGTATTTAATAGACTTTAAAAGTACATCCTATAGCTTTCAGTTTGCATTTTTTCTGGTTTTACAAGTTCGTTTTATCATTTCTTGACAAGGAGTCTATCTGCAATGTATCAGTTCCATACATGTCACAAATTTAGGAACATTCATAATCTAAGCAGATCCAAGAAAATCAAATCTCTGTTTTCCGATTGGTAATTTCTAATAATTTTAATTGCACTAATCTGAAATGGAATGAAAACCAAGATAAAATATTTTACATACAAGAAGAATATAAAATAAACTGATACGGGTATTCTTAATGTAATATTTATTTATCTGAAATAAAATGAGAATCAAAACAAAGCATGTTAAATATATAAAATAATACAAAACCAGCGGGTGACCGAGCTCCGCTCGGAGAAAACAGGTATCGAAGCTAACTCGAAGATTTAAATTTTCAATTGTGATTTATCAAAACAATACATGCCATAAGAAAATTTGTGAAACCATTGGTGAAAAGATAACCGGTTAAAGTGCACCATTGTAAACTATTCTACACAAAGTTAGAGTTTGGAAAGGGAACTATTCTATACAAAGGTAAAGTAAAGGTAAAGATTGAAGTGTGTTGAAGTTCAATATTTTTGACAAATTTATTTAGAAAAACCAAACATATATACATACATAAGAAACATATTATAAACCTATAACAGCATAAACATAAAACTTTATTAGTTCGCCATATTGGCTATAGATGGCAGCACGTTACCGCTTGAAAATTTAAGTAGCCATTATGGCGAACTAATAAAGTTTGAAAATATCCTATCTGTAACTCCGAACTGCTCGACCGTAGCGCTTCAAAACTGGCGCCAATCGATTCCTTGTGGCCAAAAACCCCAGACCCCCAAGTTTACCGGAGTTTATTAATTCTGGGGCGATTTTCGACTTGGCAACCATTCCTCGTATTATAGTATTAGATATATTGGTTCGGGTATTTTATATATAATATGTAATGATCTGAAATGAAAGGAGAATCAAAATAAAACATTTTACGTAAATAAAATAATACAAAATACTTTGATATGGGTATTCTTAATATAATATTTATTGATCTGAAATGAAATGATAATCAATTTAAAACCTTTTATGTAAATAAAATAATAAAAAATAAATTAATACGGTACTCTTAAGGCAATATTTTTTTATCTGAAATGAAATGGGAATCAAGATTAAAAAACCTTTTATATTCATAAAATAATTCAAAATAAATTGATAATTGTTTTCTTTATTTAATATTTATTGATTTGAAATGAAATGGGAATCAATATAAACATTTTGCAAATATAAAATAACACAAAAATTGATATGTGTATTGTGAATATAATATTTGTCAATACTTTCTCATTACGAACAGTATTATCTTATTTTATTTGCTTTTACATTTTCAAATCTATAATACACTGATGGAAAAAAAAATCCCAACACTAGGAAGGAGCAGTGCTAGATAAACGAAATTTGGTAGGCGTGTTTATACATCTGAAAGATGACGTCGATTCAAATTTCGAGCTACGCGCGTAAGTGTGGCGCTAGTAGCGGCACTATGAACATGCAAATGAGGTTTGCTTTATATAAGCGCTGTAAGGTTCGTGATCGTTATTTACAGTTGAGATTTGACGTAGTGGGTTAATGTTAGTCAAGGATGCCTCTGAGAAGAAGAAGAAGCCATTATCAACAGCTCACTCAGTTTGAACGAGGTCGTGCTTTAGGGCTACGAGAAGGTGGGTTTTCTTTCCGCGATATTGCTGAGAGACTTGGCAGGAATGTATCCACTGTGCATGAGTATTGGCGGCAGTGATCAAGGGAAGGTACTGCCTCAAGAAGACTAGGTTCCGGGCGGCCACGTGGTACTACTGAGAGGGAAGACCGTTGTATTCGGCGTATGGCTGTGGCTAATCGTACTGCGTCTGCAGCTGAAATTCGAGCTGCAGTTGGCACCACAGTGACACAATGAACTGTTACAAATCGGTTACTTCAAGGACAGCTCCGAGCCAGACGCCCTGTACAGTGCATTCCACCGACTCCAAAAGTCTGCCGTTTGCGACGTGAGTGGTGTCAAGCTAGGCTCATTGGAGGACGGAGTGGAGATCTGTTGTGTTTTCTGATGAAAGCCGGTTCTGCCTTGGGCGCAGTGATAGCCGTTTGTTGGTTAAACGCCTGTTAGTGACCTGTCTGCGGCCTAAACACACAGGGCCTACTCCTGGAGTTAGGGTTTGGGGAGCAATTTCGTATGACAGCAGGAGCACTCTCGTGGTTATACCACGCACCCTGACTGCAAATTTGTACGTCAGTCTAGTGATACAACCTGTTGTGCTGCCATTCATGAACAGCATTCAAGGGGGTGTTTTCCAACAGGATAACGCTCGCCCTCATACCGCTATTGTAACCCAACATGCTCTACAGAGTGTCTACATGTTGCCTTGGTCTGCTAGATCACCAGATCTTTCTCCAATCGAGGACGTATAGGACATCATTGGACGACAGCTCCAGCGTCATCCACAACCAGCATTAACCGTCCTTGCATTGACTGCCAAGTGCAACAGGCATGGAACTCCATCCAGATATCCGACACCTGTACGACACAATGCATGCACGTTTGCATGCTTGCATTCAAAATTCTGGCGGTTACACCGGTTACTAATGTACCAACATTTCACATTTGAAATGGCTCTTCTCGCCAATTGCTCTACCTGTGATCTTGAAACTTTAATCAATTAAATATGTTACCTAGACAAATGTATTCCTAAAATTTCATTACTGTACAATAATTTTTTCTTGGTGCTGGGATTTTTTTTTCCATCAGTGTAGTTTCATCGACCGAACTGATATAATAGACAAAATAGGCCAAGAATTATCTAGTGTGTTTCAGCTTGAATGCTTAAGCTTTTATGAGTTAAAAATCAATTCCGTGAAGAGTTCTAAAGAATTGACAAAATCTGAGAAATTGTAAGAAATCAAATACGTACTCGTTCTGATAAAAAGAATATTTTGAATTAATATCACCTAGATAATTCTATCTTTTTTGTAAAGAATGAAGCTCGATATATTTTGCTCTTTTTCTACAGGTCAATATTTTGAAAACATACAAAATGCTCTTATAGATATGCTCTCATAACTGGGTGAACTAGATTTAAAAAATTGCAAAAAAGGGGGTAAAAGGAGTACTGTGTGCATTCACTCAAAACTAGTTCGTGTAATCCGTTTTTACTTTGTGTTATATAGTAAGTATTTGACATGTTCCTACGAAAGCCATGCCAAAGGTAAATCGATAAATAATCAATAAAATGCGATTAACTAAAAATCACTTTGGGAGTTTCTCCATTTCAACTACACAGTTTACGATTAGAAAAGTTTAAATGAATTGAACTCGAAGGAATTCTAAAATCAAATCAAACGTTTATTCAGGATTATTCAAGAGGCTTAATGATAACAACACTATACTCAATTAATTTACAAATATTTGAGAGAAATCAATTAGTTATGTAAAATTAGTGGAAAATTATTCAAAATTATTAAACTATATTAATAAGCATCTATTAATGAGGCTATATATTATAGTTGCTAAAGACTTGCTTTGTTACGAAGTGGAATTTTTAAATTTTTAAATACTTTTATATAACTTAACATGTTTCATAATTGTTAATACCGAGTTTTATATTCCCTTTTTCACTACTGTAGACATCTTATAAATGGGCTAAATTTTGTGAAGCTTGCACTCATGTCTATTCTCTATGGTAGTACATTATTTTAATATTTTCAAAGAGGATTTTCCAATTAATCAAAAAAACCTACAAATTAAATTTTTTTAAAAACCAGAAAATAACGAAAGTGAATTTTCATTTTATGTAAGAGTTATGTAAATGTTATGTAGTTATTTTTGTTAAATTTAATTTTACTACCTTTTATCTTGTAAGTAGGACACACCATTCACTGGAATAAAATAAATGTGGAGAAACATAGTAAACATGCGTAAAGCAGATGAAATATAGCTTTTTTTAATTTCCTTTCGTCATATTTCAAAAAATGAAATAAATGTGTGTGTGTGTGTAACATTTAATACTGGCACTCTAACATTGAAGACTATATCTCCACTGACCTTTCATTCCCATCTTTAATATATTAACGCATTTCTGTCGTGGCATGGTTATCTCTACAAATCAAGATTAACACGCTTTAAAAGTTAATGATTTGCGGCTAACGCATCTAATTCTTGTGATAGCAATCTACGAGAGGTGATCCAAAAAAAGTTACAAGGCAAATGAAAAATGCTTTATTAAAAATAGGCACAGGATATAAATAGTAATTGAGAGGCATATCTAGGAGTCACTTCTCTACTTAATCACTAAACCTGTTGAGGCATTTATCACACCGCTAGATCAATTTGTTTAGCCAGTTTTGATAAAAATCAGGTCCCTGGCTATTGAGTAAGTTCTCGGCATCTTTTTGAACATCACTGTCATATATGAACCTTGTTTCCGATAAGGGTTTCTTCAATGCTGGGAAAAAGAAATAGTCTCTGAGAGCTAAATCGGGGCTTTATTGAGGGTGGTTCCAGACCTCCTGCCTAAAAGTTGCCAGCAAACTCTCTGTCCGTTTCAAAAGAACGACACCATTTCGCCACTTATTATCTACTTATTACTTGCCCGCACTTCAACAATTTGTCTGTGTCCTATAAGAACATATTCTTGACCCATAGAAATCGCATCACGGCTCTCACCTCTGTGCCAGGCCACTTCTCTAGACGTCTTATCATTACTGCCGCTGTTTCAGGTCTCAGTACTATCACTATCTGCTCGAACGACTGGTCTAAGACAATTAGCGCCTTCTGTCTTCACTCTCAGTAACAATATCCTCATCCACAATATTCCCATCTACATTTTAAATATTGTTGTTTGTAAACTTTTTAATGTAGCACCCCTCGTATGCAGTAAATGCAGTTTATTTGCATTGCACCTTTTAATTTAATAAAAATGTAAATTTGAAATCCTTATTCATCATATTTTTCTTTTTCTTTTTCCTTTTTTTTTTTTTTTTTTTTTTTTTTTTTTTTTTTTTGTAAATTACAATCAGTCGTTCTATTATAACAGAACTACGCCTTATAAACAGATATTATTTTGAAAAGCTGTAATCATGCATTGCAAATTCGGAAAATGTATATACTTGTATCAACAAAACAAATTATGAAGACTACGCGACAATTTACTCATTAAAAATCATTTGAAAATGTTATACTGTCTAAACAATGACACCTTTTTCATTTCAAGGTTTCAGTATGCATGAGCTGATCATGATTGTGACACTGAATAAGAAATGAATTAATCATCACAGCCCAGAGAGACTCCACCAAAACTTCGGAAAAAAAAGGAAACAGAGACATCTTGATATGGCAATCCTACTAAGAAG